>JAYMFT010069797.1:0-14622 GCA_038088735.1 Panulirus argus
TCTCTCTCTCTCTGTCTCTCTCTCTCTCTCTCTCTCTCTCTCTCCCTCTCTCTCTCTCTTTCTCTCCCTTTCTCTCTCTCTCTTTCTCTCCCTCCGCACAGTCTGCTTAAGTTCCCAGCAGTAACTTGGACACAAATACCTGCTGTGGCCAGAGGTACTAGATGGAGCCATGATTATCTTGCTATTCTCTTTTCCTCTTCTCATTTGATGGTGTTTTGTGGTCGTCTATAATTGCTCGTCATGATCACCGACCCGTTGCCTCCGTTCTTACCTTACGTCTTCTTCTTCTTCTTCTCTTTCTTTGGCTATTCATCACCTCTGCTTTTTTCACTCTTCAGTTTTGTTTTTTTTTTCCTTTCATTTTATTCTCTACTTCTAGCTTTTTTCCTTTTAATGTTGCTGTCATTCCACTGAATATCGTCCTTTTCGTCTTCTTCAAATATTCAGTTACTCATTCTTCCACTACTGGAACTTGTCTTCATTCATTTCTGACCACTTACTTTCTAACTTTCTCTTCTTCTTCTTCTTCTTCTTCTTCTTCTTCTTCTTCTTCTTCTTCTTCTTCACGCCCTCTTCTCTTTCTTCTTCTTCTTCGTCGTCCTTGTTCTTGTCACGTCTCCTACTTCAACGCCAAAGAAAAGATAGATCGTTTGCCACGGTCACGCATCCAAGGTCAGCAGGACTAACATATCCTCATTCTGTAGCATCGAGAGCCAAGCTTGTCTTGAAGTCCCCTCACAACTTGATGGCCCCAAAGTTAGACACAGCTGCCAGGGACATGGTTCGTCTCTGAGTGGGGAACGAGCAGCCGATATCATAAATATGAGTTCTGGTTCTTCGTCGCTTGTGGAGACACGAACCACGTACACCACTGATGTCAGACTGTGGTTCGTTGCTGGTTGAGAGGAACGAACCAGCAAACCATATTACTGAAATATAAGACTTTGGTTCGTCAGTGGCTGAAGAACCAATCACCTGCACCACTGAAGTATAAGATTTTGCTTCGTCAGTGGTTGAGGAACCATCCACCTGTACCACTGAAGTATAAGACTTTGCTTCGTCAGTGGTTGAGGAACCATCCACCTGTACCACTGAAGTATAAGACTTTGCTTCGTTCCTTATGGATGAACCAACCACGTATACCACTAATATAAGGCTTCTTCGGTTCGTCGCTGGCTGAGGAACGAGCAATTAGTATCACTAATCATGAACTTTTAGTTCTAGCTGGGTGAAGAACTACCCAGGATATATATCAGTATCATTTGGCTTCAGTTCGTCTCCTGGCAAGGAGATAGGAGCCAGTTTCACTCCTATGATGTCCTTGGATCGTGCCAGTGTGAGGAGCGAGTTTTGAAAACCACACCAGCGCGTCCTCGGCTGATACAATCGCCCCTCACAATGGGAAATGCAAATTGCTGACCTGAGGCATTCGACCCTTCCTATAACCATAACATCAAAGATGAAGAGACGTTTCAATGTCTTGTCGAGTTGTTGCTTTAGCCCGAAGGAGTTGCGCATGCAAATTTTGATGATCCCAGTGGAAATTTTCAGTTTAGCATAGGATGTATAACATACTCGGTTATCAATATATATATATATATATATATCCAGGATGTTTGATCGTGGATTGGAAGTATCTGACACACACATACATACCCACAGACATACGGATGTCAGAATCTTATCAAACGTGTAAAGAATTTTCAGGATCATTCATAGATCTATAATCCTTGCAAAAGAGTTTGCAGCGTGATAGCACCTAAGGAAAACTACAGGAAAGGTCAAGAGTTATACTTAGGATTTTACTCTAAAGTCTCTCTTTCTCAGTACGGTGCAAGTCCGTTTGCAGTGTCAATACACCGCGAGTGAAGTCACCTTCAGTAAGGTTGTAATATCGTCAGTGGACGGAAAGGAGTACGATATCGCTGAAGGGCTTCTCGCTCCAAAGGAGCCTATCATTTTAGTGCCCCTCATTGTGGGCCGCAGCTTCGAAATTGTGGGCTCCCCATTAAAGATTTCCTGGGAGCTGAATAATAACAATAATAATGATAATAATAATAATAATGATAATGATAATAAATGATGATAATAATGATAATGATGATAATGAATAATAACATTAATGATGATTATCATAAAAATGAAAATGATATAAGAATAGAATCAATGAGAGAGAGAAAGAGAGAGAGAGAGAGAGTGGGAGAGAGAGAGAGAGAGATGGTCGAAATAAAAGTGAAATATAACAGGACAGGTAAATCCTGCATGTTAGGAAAACCCCCGTTAGCATAGGTGAAACAGAAAGTTAAGACACACAAAGGGTGTAAAAGACGATTCCGGACATCCCTTCATCGCTATCTAATCAGGACAGCAGTACTTCCTCCTCGGCTGCTCTGAATAATCCCACTGATTAGGAAGGTGTCAGACGATTCCAAGCACCTCGGGCACTTTTACGTCAGGGCAGTAGTGCATCCCTGAGCGGATGCCGTCTGCAGCCAGCGAACGCGGAGAGTGTAAAACGGTTCCAGACAAATACTTCAGCACTCTTAAATCAGATCGGTAATACCAGACACTCTGTAAAGACGAAGACTGTCTGACTGAAATCCCAACAACTTGTGTGTGTGAGAGAGAGAGAGAGAGTACGAATTGAATAGCATAACAACAAAATTACATCAAAGATATAGGAAAACTCACTGTATTACGTACTAAGCTTTTGATCTGATTCAAGCTGAAGTAATCTGGAACCAGCTCCATCCTTTCTCCTTACAATATCTTAGGAGTGAACTCAATACACAAGCGAGTACAGGTATCGGTTTACACCTCCTTTAGCACGTATACCCGTACACACACTCTGGGAGGAACAAGGAATATTTACTGTTAACGACCCTCGCGTGTGCCTTAAGACCGGCCATGAAGACCTCTCCGTCACGTCAGGAGGGTCTTTCTTGTCGGGTTTGTGACGCCTCTTTGTAAACAGACCAATGTGGTTTACGATGCATAAAGTACTTTGTCTACTGGAATACAATTATGATGATTACTTCAGGACCATTTTCTATAAAAGAAACCTGGTGTTATCTAGGACTTTACTCAAGGCTCCTGCAGCCCGGCGCTACGCTACTTCCAGCAACAGGGGAATGTAGACTCCTTCGGCGTGAGAGGTTCTTTGACGAGACTGTACTCCCAGTGATACAGCCTGGAGCAGGCGGAGTCCGGTAACACCTGCTACCTCGGGATATGAATATACGTTAGATGATGAACAGCAATTGACAAATAATTTCTCTCAAACGTTCAGCTAAGAATTTGACATAGATAGATAGTAGGTAGATAGATAGGTAAATAGATGAACAGATAGATAGATTAATATGTGGTTTCGCAGATAGATAGATAGATATTTAGCATGTGTAGTTTCGGGTTACTTTATCTTACATTACATGTATCACACGATATGTGTGTGTGTGTGTGTGTGTGCGTGTAACTACATATCTTATGTGTAGTTACCAATACGTACGTAATAAGAGGGAGTTCTACAGTTGTGGGGGGGGCCCATATCGCTTGAACCTTCCGTACTCATATAACTCTTTAAAACTTTCCGAATGTCGTCCACATTTCCCAGTCTCATAACTCGGTTCATTCCGTTCCTCCACTATTCATATACCATAAAAGTATTTTCGTACATATAATTTCTAAAAAGAAAAATCTTGCTTCATGTGATGTTCTGGTTCTTTTATTTGCATCTTCCGAAGACCTGTTTACCATCTACGTCTCCAGCTGGTTTAATCAAGCTTGTGTGTTTGTGTTTGTGTGTTTGTGTGTGTGTGTGTGTGTGTGTGTGTGTATGAACTCTACCTCTGTTTATTCACGTTCGGATATGAATACACATTTTGTGCCGTTATAGAATCTGAACCGTCCGGATATTGGCTAAAGACTTGGAATAACGTTCACAAACGTAAACTTTGTCTTTAGGTAACCTGAACAGACAAGCATTTAGAATTCAGAAGTGGCATACATACAGAAGATATCTATTCCCCTACACACACACACACACACACACACACACACACACACACACACCAAGTGGCGTCTTGCATTCCAACAGAAGTCGGCAATTTTGTTATACATGATCACACATTATGTGATGTTAGCTTCTCATAGTGACACTGACAGTGGCTGGCTCTAAGGCAACGACTGAGGTACTTCACCAAGAGTCCCCAAAATGGGGGTTGATAACGACCTTCGTTAGCATTGTACAAGGGACCCATCAGCGAGTCACAAATGGTATAATTCTTGCACCGTCCTTTTTTTCCCTGCGTTTATTTCACCTTCGTAAGATTGCGTCTGGGCAGCGTGGGGGGCTTGTGACCGTCCATGCAATAGTGCATGACGGTCATGAGGATCAGGGTGGCGGCTCTTACTACAGTTTCGCAAGAGGAAAAACCCTGATTATATTCAAGGTTAGGGTTCCCAGGTGTGGTTGGCCAGAGCCGTCCACTTGGTGAATGGTATAACTCTTTAAAAGCTCGAGTTGTAAGTAAAGAATAGGAATGCCAGTGAATTTCTAAGTACAGAAATGCTGAACATTGTATTTTACGTGTATACATTATGTAGAATGATGACACAGACGTAAGATCAATTCTGGGTGAAAATACAGTTGATTTTGTTATTTCAAAAGGCTCGTGACGTAAGTAAATTCAATACGAACGCATTTCTACCTTCAGAAACGTTAGGCGCAATACTTTACGTATATCTGTTTTGTAAAATGACTAAATAAACCTAAGATCTAATCTGGTTCAAAGTACCGTCTCAGATGTAAAGTATACTTCGCAAGGTCGTGTGAAAGACAAGTTGATAATACGCTACTCCAGAAACGCGAAGGTGATGACTTTGATTTCATACTTCCTCGTGGATTTACGTTATCAGGTAATCCCATTTGCCTGAGACACAGAGTTATGTTAAAACTTTATTTCTCGGGTATTAAAGTTATGAGCGTTGTTCCCTCTAAGTTCTGGGCATGTGCCGTCGCGCAGGAGCCCGTCGTTTGCCGCGCAACGGTCTCCAATCCGTTAAGCATATTCTGTCTGACCGTCTGGCGTCGGTGATAAGCAGACTTTACAGAAGCAAGTCTGCCAGGTCGTCTGTTACTGACGCCCAGACGCCACGAGCGGCTTAGACGCTCACGCGTTGTTCCGTCTAGTCTGATAACACTTAAGTCCTAAAAGTTAAATGAACTTAAGTAATTGTCGCGCCTTGTGAGCTTCCGATAAAGGGGAACTGGGATGAGAGAGAGATTAAAGACAGAGAGCCATATTGTCTACAGGTTTCCACCCAACAATAGCGACGCTTTCCTTGCGCTCTTGAGCCAACAGAAAAAAATGCTGGACGTAAAGCGAATCTTAACAGATCAGAGTTGCATTTTCATAAATGAGGAATAAACTAGGCGGAATGAAAGGAATTCGCTCAAAAAAGAGAGGTATCTTTTCCTCCAACACTGAGAATGCTGTAATTTATGACGTCTATAATCGTGCTTCTGGTATTTTCTTTTATGATTAGAATTTCTGTTTCTCTTATCAGAGTTCTTATATTTCTTTAGTCAGAGTCTATGTGTTTCTATCTTCCTATAACAACTTTCCGAGTTTTTTTTAAAGTCTAAGATTTTTCCCCCTTCTATAATCAAAGCTTCTGTACTTTCACGAGATTTCTGTTCTGTTAAAGTCAATTTTTCTTTTTCAAAGTTTCCATTAGAATCTTTTGTTTCTGATGCGGGAACTTTAGATAAAAGTTGGCTCTAGGGAAAATAGTACGCGAATGGACGCCAGACAACACAATCCACTGGCGCGAAAGGTTACAGAACTGGCGCCAGCTGTTGCAAAATAAAACAATCCAATTCACAAAAACATTTTTAGGTGAAGCATTACGAGGTTCACACAAAGTCTGTAATACCTGTACTCTTACGGGGTAAAATTCCTAAGCCGCTTTTGAACATTTTTCTCCAGAGGTTAAAGTGGATATCTCTCAGTACTGTAGCTAAAATTAGTTCTTGTAACTGCCGCAGGGAGACTGATGTTGTTTAAGGGTACGCTGCCTGCCCCCGCACGCTGGCCCGACGGAGATGAGGACGTCCGTCCGGCAAACGGTTTCACCAACGGTGATTAGCCGCAACAGAGCGACCAACGCCGTCAAGGAAGCGACAGACAACGGTGATGGGTAAATGTAGAACAGGACTCTGTATGGAGAGAGAGAGAGAGAGAGAGGGAGGGAGGGAGAGGGAGAGGGAGAGAGAGAGAGAAGGACAGGTGATATACGGGGATGTCTTTCAAGAAGTTTCCTGTGAAGACATTTTTTGAAATGAGTGACAAGCGATTAACATTCTGGAGCTGTCACATAAAGAAGGCCTAGAGAAATGCTTCATTACAATTCAAGCTTTGATTTGCTATCACAAGACTCGCATGATGACGGCCATAAAGCTTTACACAGAGGGAGTAATGAAAAGACTCAGGTCTTCTGGTCCGCTCATCTGGATGATGCAAGCTTCAATAAATGAACGACTTTTTGTCAAACTTTATCAGTCAAAGGTCATACAAAACCCTTCCTATAAACATGACGTCTTCCTGACATCAGTTGTCAGTCATCACTGCTGAGAAACTCTACACAGAATATGGAGAGACTGACGAATGCAAAGACTACAGGCAAGCACATAAGTAATGACACTTATATTTACAGGATCCTTCATCTAAACCTCCAGGCAAATTTGGGGCAGAGAAAGAGGCACACATAACTCAGTAGCTTCCCCTTATCACTAAAGCAATTTTGCCCGTCTTGAGAGCAGATCTGATTCACGACCAACGTATAACAGACACATGACAACTAATATACATACCGGGGAAGGACGCACTACGGAGATGGCTATTTCAACTACAAGAAAATTGGAATGCCACACCTTCAGTAGTTCATTCAAGGACATGTTTCCTTTCATCAAAAACCCTAGTTTACCTTTCATTCAAAACCCTGGCTTACCTTACATCAAAAACCCTGGTTTACCTTACATCAAAGACCCTGGCTTACCTTACATCAAAAACCCTGGTTTAACTTTCATCAAAAACCCTAGTTTACCTTACATCAAAAACCCTGGTTTAACTTTCATCAAAAACCCTGGTTTACCTTTCATCAAAAACCCTAGTTTACCTTACATCAAAAACCCTGGTTTAACTTTCATCAGAAACCCTGGTTTACCTTACATCAAAAACCCTGGTTTACCTCAGAGATGAGTCGCCATCTCGAGTCCCTTGGTATAACATTCCTGTTAGCCTCGTCTCTGACAATCCCATGTCCGAAAATGAGAAGAGTTACATAAAGAACAAAGAAACTTCACGCGGACAAAAATCGCCGGAAACACGTTCAATAACTCGGACTGAACATTGAACAAAGTCATGAATCGTGCTTCACAGTGGCGAACGTAGTGTTGTCAAGCTGATGAACTATCCATCAATGTGCGCATGAATTCCCATGACTGTCCTGTCTATATTCAGTGGAGAAAATGACTGAAATGCACGCCCCCCAAAAAAAGAAAAAGTTATTTATAGTCATACCATCACTCACATGACTGGCTAGATAGGAATTTCACTCACACGACTGGATAGGAGTGTCAGAGAAATCGCTCGGCCTCGCTTCCTACACACGCGGTGGCATTGCATGATGAAGCCCCAGTTTATGACAGGTACTGAAGGAGTGTATTTGTTCTGATCTCCCCGGTTGGCTGTCTAGTTATCCCCTCCCTCGACGTACCAGATGCCGCTGTGGGGACGTAATTTATCGTCGCCTCCGTCAAAATACGTAACTTATTGCGGACTTGAGTACATAATCCCTGTCGCAATGAGTTTTACATGCTTTCCCCCCACTGTCATTTCGTATCATCATTGAGTGTAGTTTAATCTGGAGAAGCTCACTGACCACCGTCCCTTGGAAAACTTTTTTTTGCATGTTATACTTACTTTGCATATGACCTCCTGCGTCATACGGGAACGTGCCTGACAAACTTTGTTATAGACGCGTGCAAGACGGCATCCTGAGTCATCTAGGATTGGACCTAATAGACCTGTTACTGACATGTGTAAAAGTATGCACAACAAGTCCGTGATTGCAGTCTATGAGGAATATGTAACATCTTTCTCAAATATAAACGGATGAGTGCGCCTACATGTAGCTACAAAGAGATTTTGCCAAGTACATAGCACTTCCTCACTCACCCACCTCTCCCTCAGGCTCAACTACCGGCAGGAAGAAAAAAATAAGAACATGCAGTATAAGGGAAAAATTTCACAGGAAAGTATGGACTGGAGAAAATAAAAAGTTCCTTTATCAGTTTGACGACATCTGCACTGCGCCTGGAAATGGAAAAGAAAGACATGATCAGTGGTTAGCAAGATTTCTATTTTCACGATAGCAAATGATGAGAGTGGGTTTGTTTTTCTTATTCCTAGTGGGGCTGGCACGTTGAGAGAGAGAGAGAGAGAGAGAGAGAGAGAGAGAGAGAGAGAGGAAGGGAGGGAGGGAGGGAGGGAGGGAGGGAGATCATCTTATAAGTAGCTTAACACCGCCTGTTCGGAAATACCCTCGGGAGGGGTTGGCAGGCAATTATGGTCTACTGTAGTTTACCGACCCCGGCCGGCGTCTGTCTGGTGGCGGCTGCCTACCGTCTGCTACCAGCTGGGCGTCTTGTAGATACGCTCTGTCTCCCGTAAATGGCCGCCTACCACAGCACAAACTAGGAGTGTGTCCCGTATCCTGAAGTCCTCCTGTGGGGTGTGTGAGAGAGAGCACGTCCAGCCACCGAGACCAGCTGCACATATCCTTGAAAGAGTGTTGGTGAGGCTCTTTCAAGAGTTAAGGGTGACGAAGAAGAAACCACCTTACCCTGTTGCGGCAGCAGTAATATAGCCACATCCTCTGGCGAAGTCGGTCCATTTATGGAGGGGAAATTACTCAACTTTAAGTGACCCGTAGATGGAAAGAGAGGAGGGAGCCATACTGACTCCTTTAGAAAGGCCATCACCATGTATAAGAAGCATTCCAGATTGACGAGAGAGAAGACCTGTGTCTATGATTGCATGGTGTTCTTTAGTTCCTGCGGATGGATGATCTTGTTAGCTTTAGTAATCATGGAAAATAACTCTGAAATCATATCTTGGAAAATGATCTCATGAAGAAGATTTGGTCAGGAGAATTTCTTTAGATCTGGAGCTCAAAGGCGCCACGTGTGTCTGCGTGCCCGTTGCCTCTCATTACTACAGACGAAACAGAATTACCCTTTTCTGTTAACTCGCATCCTGGCCCTGACTACACCGGCGTGTTCTTAATCCCAGGAGTAAATCTCTTTGTTGTAGAAACTGTGGATCGGGAGGGAAATGCTCAGTGTCATCACTACATGTGGTGCAAAATGCTTACAGAGTCGTCAGTTCACGAGCATTTCAAAACGGTCAGCTGGTTGGACAGACATGCATTTGCAACCGAACACGTAACGTTTTCTGTTAAATAAACACATTTCAACAGAGAACAACCCGCCATATCATTTCTGCCAAGTCGAACAGGTTCCCTTTGCCCCCCCCCCAAATCCATCTCTTTCATCCGGTACGAGTCCTTTCCATCAGGCGTAAGTCTGTTTCCACTCCATCCACACGTTTTCTACTTCATTCCGTAACTTCGTTTCCTTCACATTATAATTTGGAAGCCATTACGAATTCTGTGCCCCATACCACCTCCTCCTTAAGAACGAACCTCTCTGATGACTCTGCTCTTTGGAATAGCTAACTAGCTTTACTGATTAAGACTATTTCATACCGGGGAGCCATTGAGAGAGAGAGAGAGAGAGAGAGAGAGAGAGAGAGAGAGAGAGAGAGAGAGAGAGAGAGAGAGAGAGAGGATTTTACAGACTATGCACTAATCAACCCGGATGGAATGAAGAGGAAAAAAACTGGGTGTTTCTTCCGTAGTAGTGAGTTGGGATTTGAGCTCGTCTCGTTGGTGAGTGATTTAGCCAGCAGTTCCTTCGGCCTTACTGAGCCTCTTTGGGATAAGTAACTGGAAGACTAATGTCATGAATGCAATGGTACGATTTGCGATTGACAAATGGAACATTTTATGGGTAGAATTGATCGTTGACACAAGAATAGCACAACTTGTCCATGATAACCATGTCAAAACATGATATCAGTTCACTGCACGGTAGATAAATAGAAGATATTTGATAGCGGGTGTAGAAGATCTCTGTTATCATTGTATCCTCCTGGTTATGTTGGATATCTGAAGAAAGTCGAGCGAGGTCGAATACATTACCGGTATTTTTCAAGCTAAAAGACAGATCATTATAGACATTTATGGTAGAGCCAATATTGATCCAAGCGAGATGAAGTAAGTAGTGGTAAACAGAAACCACTCACTCAGGGTAGTACTACTATTGTCACTACTTTGGAGTTTCAAAGAGACACCTGGAACCGTGTGAGGATTATTGATCCTATTTTCTGTGTCATTTGATATACCGGGTTGGTCTCAAATATTCTTACATTCACCTCACATCCATCATACTCATTTGTACTTCTCATCTTCACATTCTTTCTCTCTACATCCCTTTCCTTTTCATAAACTTCTAAACAGAATTCAAAGAAGTGACCAACAAGCTTATGTCCACTAATTCCCCTGCATCCTAAGGTGCTAAGAATCTCCTGATTCCCGCCTGGCTCTGCTGCCAACGAGAAGGAGAACTCAGGGTGTAGAATTTCCATGACCTTCATCCTTGCAACAGTCCTGCCTCTTTTTTTATTCTTTTCATTCACTTCACCAACATTCCATTCTTCTTAATAACCTTTCGTATGTTGAACACTACTTAGGTAGTGCCTCTCCTGGTACTTGTTACTTGTCAACCATCTGATGATGTTTTCATTAATCTTCTTAACATTTCCGGCTTTAACCGCACGGTACCAACGTCCTTTGGATTCAGATTGGTTTTATAGTTGCAACTATTTTCCTTTGATTTGTCAACTGTTCTTCCACCTCTACAAAATTTAGAGCTCTTCCTCTACTACTCGAATTCCTGTCACGAGACCTTAACATCCTTTCATCGTCAAACTAAGATTCTCTACTTTGAGAGATTTCAGCCTCGTTTTCTATTCTTAATGATCTGGAACAAATAATCAACCAACCAATCCATATTCCCGACTGCAAAGACAATGAACCCAGCATTCTGGATCTACTTCTCACTTCTCATTCCTCAAGCTCTAGTTGTACACAGTCTTACAACCAGCTTGTTCACCTGACCACACTCTTCTAAATTCCTTTTCTAATAATCGTATATTAGATAGCATTTTGATAACAGTGAGGGAACTACCTTTTCAAAAACTCCCTTTCTTACTTTCCTGAGCAGGATTATATTTTTTTTGTGTCTGCTAAAAGCACAGCAGAGATTGCTGTTGCAGAAATGAAAGCTTAAATATTATTTCTTTTTTTCCATAAACATCTGTCATTTTCCTTTTTCTCTAAGGCTTCCCCATTCCAAACCGTGGTTCAGCCATCGTATTCTGAGGCCACTCTCGGGAAGGGACCTGTCATGTCGGACCCAGAGAAGCTCTTGTCTCTCCGACTCCCATTCAGTTTTCATCTCCAACCTAAGTCATGCCAATCACAGTGTCTGTGAGGAGGAACGTCCTTCATCCTGAGAAAACGCGACAGCCTCCTTCAGCCTTTATCCACGGATAGGACTTCTAAGTCTCTAGTTAAAAGTATTTCTTTTGTGTTATCTCTCGTCCGTTTTCTCCAGTCTGACGGTATTGTAGCCGTCTCTCTTCTAGTGACAACGCTGCTCTGTGGGTTCTTTGTCTCCAAACATCTCTTCAGTCCTTCATCCCATGACCCTTCCTATAATCTCTCTTCGTACAGTAGAGATATTACGTCTCTGACTGGACACAAGCAAGTCGTTTGAACCAACCATTTAGCGTCATCATTCCTCGTGTTTTGAGGGATGGTGCTTGTGGTATTGCGTCTGAGTTCGCGCTCCTGTACCACATTTCTTTAAAGTAAAATAACAAAAACTTTTTCTTCATCATGAAAGTATGCACTGGCGCAGCCTAGCCCTCCCCCCCCCCCCAAAAAAAAAAAAAGTGACTGTTCTAACCAAACCCACTATCGTCCTGTTAGCCTGACGTCAACCAACTCCAGAGTCTGGGACTATCCTCAAATGATATTTCCTTAAACACACTGTTTTTAACAATCTTCCCTGAGCTCATCAGTATGGCTTTGGCAAGAAGAGATCCATCAATGACTACCTTCTCTTCATTATTAACGTTAGGTCATCCTCTCTAAAATACTGTGGAGAATCCTGTCTCTTCGCCCTATGTTTGTCAAGGGCTTTCGACACGGCTTGGCATCGGGATCTGATGTTCAGGCTCCTCTTCTTTGGCTTTCCTTCTCAACTCAGCTCCCTCATATCTAGCTTCCTCTCGGGCCGATGTGTCGCCGTGCTCTCCCTACGAGTAGTGGTGTTCCTCAGGTTTTTGCCCTGTCTCCTATGCTTTTCCTGTCTTTCAGAAATGATTCATTCTTTCAAGATAACCAAATGCACTCAGATCCTGACGCATCCACTTCTTTTTTTTTTATCTGCTCTATCAGTTCTTGCTCAATTTACATCTCGTATTGTCATCCCTGTAAACTGATATATATATGGGATTTCTCAGAAGGACAGATGCATCCTAGTTCGGTTCAGAGGCTTGAAAACCCAATTTCTGCCCATGTTTCTTTCACACACACCCTGATAACCTTCCCATCCCCCTTCATGTTTCTGTAATTCAACCACTCATGACAATAAACAGTCTTGGTATCATCGTAACGCATAACCAACCGTGAAAACCTGGTATTACTCAAATAGCTAGGGGTCTGTCTTTTTTCAAGAAACTGGGCGTCCTCTTCAAATGCCGTATCTTCACTTCTTCCGAACGGTTGCTCAGGTTATGCGAAGGACTGATTCGTTCTTAGAACGGAGTTCTGAGCACTGTGTACTCGCTGGACGAAGTCGAGTCTGAGGCAGTCCGACTTATCAACTCTCCCTGTCCAATCTAGAAACTTGACCCACCCACTTGCCCTACGCCGCAATGCTGGTTCTCTTTACCTCAAAGTGTAGACATTGCTCTCTTTCACTCTGGTTTCGGCTTCCTAGAACTGGCTGTTTGCGCGGCTGTGCCCTAATCTAAACCAAGTAATATTTGGCGAGCATGATTACTGTGTGGCCTTTGGCAACTCAAGGGTGGGCCGCAGAGATGTCCCTTTCTCTCCCATTGACTCAAAGACTTGGAAGCGAATATACGTTGGTACAACCCAAGCTTGGACGCTGGTTCCAACCAAAGCCAGATGGCTGTTACCGACTAGCGTTACAAAGGCCTCATAACCAATGGGAGGACACGGGCGTAAATGAAAATGTGGCGCTGTTACAACCAAGGAAAGTGACGCCTTTGTAGCTAATTGCAGGACGCTGGTATAACCTCAGATGATACGCTGGTACGTTTGATTATGGAATGTTAATTCGTGTAGCGACAGGCTACTGGTACAGCCGACCATGGGACACTGGTACAATCAGTGATACCTTACAGGACCAGTTAATACCAAGACGTTGGGACAAATCAGTACCAGGCCAAAGGATAAAACCACTAGCACATATTGCAATGGTACGTTGGAATGATTAATTATTCACCCTTAATGAGTTGGTTAATTCTCGGAAAATCTGTCTACAGATACCCCTAAGCTTGGGATTTCATCTCGCGCTAAATTGCAAAGAGTTATTGCCATCCTCGATGCTACACGTAACAAGATTCTTGTGTGAGGAAATCCTCAACAGAAGGACAATATCATTGCCTGTTAGTAGTAAACATGAGGACGATATTCATGCTTATATCCCCAGCATAAAGATGATATACTGACTTATATGCCTGTTGCTGTTAACTACTGAGAGTAATTTGGATAGTGAAGACACCCTCTGCTGGAAGCACTGCTACAGAGACGTGGTAGAGATCGGCACTGTTGTCAGGAACCAAAGCCGTCAGTGTCCTATTTCTCATATAGCCTGGTTGGGAAGGATCTCTGGCTACAGGCTTTGTTGGTCTGATGCTGCCCCTAGCCGAGAGATCCGGGAAGCATCGAGCAGGATGCAGCATAAGGAAGCTCTTCCTGCGTGACAGTATGCTGTTCACAGACTGAAGTCCTAATGCATATGCTAAACATGCAAGCAAGCAAGCTAGCACTTCTACATGTCATTCCATCTACAAACCATTCATCTGAGGTCAACTGTACTTGCAGTTGCAAAACAACCTTCAGTAGGCTGTCCTATTCTTCCCAGTCCTTCTCACCAGAACGAAGAAAGTACAGGGGAAACGAAGCAAAATGCTGATAGATAGTTAGGTTGGTTGTTATAGTTAGTAACAGTGGTTTCAGTGTTTATTGGCTCAAGGGAATATAAACTCAGGACTGACCCAGCCACCTTGGGGTAGTTCACAACTTAAACGTGACGTGCCCATAATTCATATATATATATATATATATATATATATATATATATATATATATATATGTGTGTGTGTGTGTGTGTGTGTGTGT
>JAYMFT010069808.1:0-28963 GCA_038088735.1 Panulirus argus
CACTTGGCCCTCATCTCTGTTCTTTCTTTTGGAAAAGTAAATCAGGAGGGGAGGATTTCCAGCCCCCTGCTCCAATATATATATATATATATATATTATTTTACCCCTGGGGACAGGGAAGAAAGAATACTTCCCACGTAGTCCCTGCATGTCGTAAAAGGCGACTGAAAGGGGAGGGAGTAGGAGGCTGGAAATCCTTCCCTCCTGTTTTCACTTTTCCAAAAGAAGGAACAGAGAGAGAGAGAGAATGAAAGATATTTGAGACATTAGAAGGAAAGATGATTAAGAATAAGATTTTTGTGAGGTAAGGCATGCATGGGATAGAATGAACTGGGAATGATGTGATAAACAGGGGTTGATGTGCTGTCACTGGACTGAACCAATTATATGAAGCAACTGGGGAAACCATGGAAATGTCTGTGGGGTCTGGTTGTGGATAGGGAGCTGTAGTTTCATTGCATTACTTATGGCAGCTAGAGAATGAATGTGAGGAAATGCGGCCTTTCTTCGTCTGTTCCTTCCAATGTCTTGCAAACATGGGAAACAGCAACCAGGTATGAAAAAAAAAAAAAGGATTCTATTTGAAATGCAAGAGGTGTGTGCAGAAAGGATTGTTTACGGGATTACTTCATGAACTGGAAATGACATGCTATCTCATAGTCTCCAGTAAGTCTTCCCTAAAACAGGATGTACCCATGCGAAATCCCAAAAGCATTTGTCACTGTATCTCTGTGTATTTCAATGTCAAAGGCCCAGGGAATTTTATTTGTACAGTACCACATGATTTGACATGTGTAAGGTTCTTTTTCTCTCATTTTGTTTATTACACAGTTTTCAATGGCTGTGCATGTAATTGTCATGTTATCCTTTATCATAAAATGCATGTTGAGTAAATAACTTTATCATCGCACAACAGAAATATTTTGATGAATGTGATTTGCTGTTCATCAGAATATGGTTGATATGTGGCTGCTGTAACTGCAGTTTTTAACTTCCATATTAAAGTACAAAAGAGAAAGAATTCACTGTAAAAAATCATTTATTGATTTTTGTTTCTCGTAACATATTCAAACACAGCTTTACTGGTTTTTCTTACAAGTAGAACCAGAGTCAGTGAATGTCTTAAATCACTTATATACACTTGTATCAAACATTCAAGTGTAGGAACATATACCTAGGCATTTTGTTTTGGTATACACCTGTTGGTACCACACATAGGACTCTTTCTGATCAGGTCCCCAGGCAGATACCCTCCTCTTTTAAAAATATTTTCAAAACCAATCACCTTGTTGCAAAGAGAAGTTTTATGGTTGTTCCCTTGGTCTTTTCCAACCAGGGTTGTTTCCTTTCAGAAACACTTCCTTGAGTAAGATGAGCTGGATGAACCCATAATGCAGCCTCATCAGCTAACACAGATGAGCTGGATGAACCCATAATGCAGCCTCATCAGCTAACACAAATTATTGACCTTAGCATCACCCACAAGATGCTACAGAGTGGTGCAGCTAGACCAGTAGTAGTTAAAATACATTTTATCTCATCAGTACTAGGGTACTGCATCTCTGGATGTGCACCCACTTTATTATGCACTTTGCGTATCCCATATCAGAGGTACTCTGTTATGATCAGAAAGAATCTTCCTGATGCCCACCCAGTTAGCACACCAAAGATTTATACTAACTTTGGGTGAGTGAATGCTTAACTCAACCACCACTGTGCATACAGTACTACATCTTGACTTTGGGGGCTTTGGTCTTTCCCTGTACAAGGATGCAAGGATAGTAAAGTGTAACTAGCATCCATAGGATTCTGTAATGGGAGTTGCCACAAGTCCTTATAGGTCCTGGCTAAGGTTTATTTAGTGACGAATTATATTTAGTGCTGTTTCTTATTATGAAAATCTCAGTTTCATGAAAAAATTTAAGAATTAAGGATGGGTTGCTAGTCTAACCCATCCACAAATAAATGGTGCTGAATTGAGTGTAGGCTGGTATAGATGGATATTCAGTTTCTTGTAACAGACTTGCTGTCATGATACCTTATCTTAAGCATTACATAAGAAATTATGGTTAAGTGCTTTTCATACAGACTTTTTATGTCCTTGCATAAATATATAGACAATGGCTACTAAGTTTGTAGTTGAATATTTGCTTGCCTAAAGCCTATATATCTCATTTTGTAACATGGATATTACCATCCCAAAATGTATATTACTTTACTGCACATAAATATAAGGAAATGCTCCTAGTTTTTTCAATCACCCTTTTGCAGTATTGGTATATAACGTCTACTGATTGTGAAAACCTGAGAAAATGTTAGGAGCACATTATGGAAAATTATAAAGCAGGAGGTAGGGTGAGTTCTTTTTAGAACATGGAATTACATGCAGTAGCTATGTGGAAGACAAAGCTGAGGGGTACTGAAACATGTGATTGGAATGGTGAAGCTGTAAAATCAGGAGACAGGACAGGAAAGTGTAGATGAAGAGAATGTTGGCCTAAAAATGAAAAACCAATAATTTAAAAAGGTTTGTGATGGCAAGTACTTATGCTCATAAGTTTATTAGTAACAAAGTTCAGGTGTGGTATATTTCTTTGATGCTTGTTCCTTTTTCCCATGCAAGCAAGGTATCATCAAGAACAGACAACTGGGCTCCTTCTTCTGTTGCTTCTTTTGTTAAATAATGATACAGGAGGGGAGGATTTCCATCCTCCCACTACTACTTCTTTTAGGTGCCTTCTACAGCTGGTAGGATATACATGGGTAGTATACTTTCTCCCATACCCCCAGGTATATTTCAAAGCAGTTTAATAACTGCACATCTTTCTCGTTTTTGCCGCCAGTGAAAGGAAGGCTCAGGCAGAAACATTACAGGTCCCATTTTTCATTTCTCCAACACCTACAGTTTTTTTTGCAAATCTGTTAAACACCATCTTAAAATGTCTTGCATCTCTCAGAAGCCCATCTAACGATGTTTTCAGTAATTCCACTCATTCCTACCTATAATTTCCACTCACAGTTCCACTTCCTAGGAGTACAAGTATGAGCTTATTTCAACACTAGTGCACCTGTTATTTGCCTAAGGAACCTTTAATCTCCAAAGTTTGTTTCCCACCCAAACTATGTACCAGTTTCAAGTATTGCTCTACTAACTCTAAAAGCTTCTTAATTATTTCAAGTCATAATTCCTTCCGTAAAGCTAAAACATTCTCTTTTTCAATGGGCTATGGTTCTCTATTTAGGTACCTTCTATGTACACCAATAGGAATATCTGAAATCCTCAAACAGATGATGCTAAGGGGTTGAATGATCAGAAGCTCATGAATGACCATCCTTCCCATATTCCATACCATCATGACATTCATTTGTGGTCACCAAACTATCCCAACACATTGAATTTGTTTTATCTAATAATTTATGCTACAGCCACACAATGTTACCTCCAACTGGTCATCAGATCATGCACTTGCTAATATTTTTACTGATCACGACTTCTCTGATTACATCTTCAAAGTGCTAATATATAACCTGGCATTCCAATTAGATATACTATCATCCAATAAACTTAATCTCACATTTTACTACTGCTATATGCATCTCCCAAGTACTCCAGTCCCAGACAGACTGCAAGACCTTCCCCTCTACCAAAATTCCTTGCAAATCACCCGTTCACAGACCCACCCGTAAACATTAAATGCAGACCCACTCTCAACTGGAACCACTCATCCTCCTCTCTACTTACTCATAAACTTGCCTTGCTTTCTTGATAAAAGCTCCTCAATGCTTTCCTCCATAGTAACACATTAATAACACTCACAAAGCATATCTACTAAACTTATACTTTTTCCACATCCATAAATGCCGCGTACTAATCCTCCTGTTTTTCAAGAGCTGCCAACCTTGTCATAAAAAAAGATGGCAAAAAAAGAAAAAAATTGCAAAAAGAAACTTACAACCACTTATATGTTTTTAAATGATTTCCGTAGACATGATTTGGCATTTGTATTGGTAATATGAACATCTTCACTGGTTTGTTAGAGACTAGTTGCACTAAATTTTACAGGAGAAGATCGGGTCTATACACAGTTGTTCATTTTAATGAATCCCGTTAATGACCGTGGCCCAAATAAACTGATTTCATGATGTAATACGTGCTGAGGATTTGATTCTTCCAGCAAAATTTTCGTTTTCACTCTTCATCTGTCATCGCTAGGGAATCTAAGCAAATTAAATTTTCTTACTCTGAAGAACACCAATAGATGGAAGAGAACTAGTAATTTCTTATCCGCTTCTGTATATGATTATTTGGTGCGACTTTCAGAAGCCTCTGGTGAACCTGGCCTAGGAGTAGGACTAACCTGGTTGCACAAGCTAAAGTGATACGATCGGACTGTAAGCTTGACCGACCATGCAACAATTTGTGCGATCATTTTCCGCGAAATGGTCGGAAATTGACCGTATACTACGACTGTGATTTTGCACAGTGCATTAGTACTGGCGTGCGCGATGAGAACATACACTATATTTATGGGTCAGCCACCACAAGTTGCCACACCCCAGGTTCACTCTACTTATGACAGCCAGATCCCCATCTGGGCCCCCCAAAGTGTTAAAGTGAAAATTTATCTTTGATGAAGCTTTTGAAGATTGCTGCGTTTTTCCTGGACAATGCTTCTATTTCTGCTGACTAATAGCAGAGATTACAGATGTAAGAATGGAAGCATACATCCTTTCTTTATTTAAGACTATTTTTGCCCCCATCCATTCCACAAACAATCCAGCTCTGACACGCTTTGAGCAAGGAAGGTACCATAAAAGGATCTTCTTTCTAAGACTCTCATTCATCTTATATCACTCAAAATCATAGCAACTTTGTTATGTGAGAGATAGAACACTCCTTTATCCACGAGAAGTGTGACAGCCTCTTCTACTCATACCTTTTTCTGTTCTTTGTCTAAAAACTCTCTCTCTGTCAACTGTTGTCTTACCCTTCCCTCACTTTTTCTTTCCTGTGATACTATTGCATAGATGGTACTCAAACTGACAGAGCAACCTCCAATGACTCTCGGCATCTCTTACTAATCCCGTGCCTCTCCCTTTAATCTCTTTTCATGTATTTTAGAAAAAACTCTCCATTTTTTTTAACATAAGCAAGATTCATATCTATTTATTTCATTTATCATACTTAATTACCGTTTCCCGCGTCAAAAAAGTAGCGCCAGAAAACAGATGAAGAAAGACCCATCCACTCACATACATACATATACATATCCACATATACAATATACAGGTGTACATATTCATACTTGCTCACCTTCATCCATTTCGGCGCCACCCCGCCCCACAGGAAACATTATCACCACCCCCGTGCATCAGCGAGGTAGCGCCAGGAAACAGACGAAAAAGGCCACATCCGCTCACACTGTCTCTAGCTGTCATGTGTAATGCACCGAAACCACAGCTCCCTATCCACGTCCAGGCCCCACAGACCTTTCCATGGTTTGTTGTGTTAGCACCTGGAACAAACGAAGAGAAGTCTTATTCGCTCATATCCATTCACTACCTGTCATGTGCATTACACCAAAACCACAGCTTCCTATCCACAACCAGGCCCCATAATCTTCCTTGTTTTCCAATGGCTGCTTCGCATGCCCTGGTTCAGTCCACTGATAGCACATTGACCCCTGTACACCACAGTGTTCCAATTCACTCTATCCCTCGCAAATCTTTCACCCTCAAGCATGTTCAGACCCTGAGCACTCAAAATATTTTTCACTCCATCAGCCCATCTCCAATATGGTCTCCCCATTCTTCTTGTCCCCTCCACGCAGTATATCTTGCATTCCAGAGATGATATTTCCCTTTTTATTTCAACTGAAGACCTGACTTTCATGAGGACTTCAGTCCAAGTTTAGAGACTTTGTTGTCAAAATATTTCATAAATTACACTCACATATACAAACAATATTCTAACCTTGGCTTCACCCTTGCCAGCAGTGTGAGGCACAATAATGTCTTGAATAAGGCCATTTGGGGATAGCACTGAATCTCGGGTGCCTAAGGTAAACACAGTCCCTCGGCTCTTCAGGCTTTTGGTAAAGAAGCTATTGGCTCGTGAGTCTTCAACACCCATAAGATCATCACGGGTCACTCCTTCCTCATACTGCAAAGTTAACATCTTGTGAAGGAATAATATTAATATCAAAACAAAAATGACTGATACCACTATCTGAAGAACAGTGAAACATTAAAATTCTACATAATCATCAACTACTACTTTAACAAAAACAGGTTTCATCCATATATTCAGGTTTAAATATTAAAAAGACAAACCTCTACATTACAGTATTTCTGATAATCTTACAACTATGTCATTTATCATGAGAATTAGTGTTATCATTAGCATTATCATTAACTTTATTATCTATTATTTCTATTATCATTATCATTATTATTTCTAATGGTATGCACATTTTGGACTGTTTATCATCTGTATTATTAATATAATTATTGTAATTATCTATTTCAAAAGGGCTCCTGGAGCTTTACAGCAGCATTAAAATCAGTCTCTTCACCCAGTCTCTCTTGGTATATGTCTCTGCACACAAATCTCTTTTTTAAGGTCACTCACTTTTATCACTATCTTCCCATCCATGTCATTTCCTCTTTTCCTAAAGCCACAATCAACATTCACACTTGCTATCTATCTATAACTCTGATGCCTGTTCCAATTGGAACTCCCTCAAAGGGGTGGCCACAGTAACTTGCCTTCACCAATAAATAATTAAACATCCCAGCAACTGCTCCTCTGAGCACATGTACATCCAACAGTCACTCCTTTGCATCCCAATTAGCACATCATCCAAAAACACCCATTCACTCATAACACAACTTACCCATGTATAGTTATGTATGCATCTTTTTTTCAAACCAGGTATTCCAACATCAGTTCTGCAGCACACTGGTCAACAAGCTGTTCACTATTTTCATTTACATTGGGCATCCTATGCCCCCAAAACATACCCTGAATTGCCACATCATCAACTCTTGCATTCAAATTCCCTACACTAATACATGATCCTTTGCACCAAGAACTACTGCTGAACTCACTCACTCAACTCCTTCCAAAATATACCCCACATATTGCTGATGAGAAATTTGTCATGTCCATTTTCAGCCTTCCTTTGGGGTCAATTGCTACAATGAATTAAAATCTTTAGCCATCAATTCATATTATTTCAATGTTCATAAAGCCCACTTAGTAACTGTTACATCCTCCAGTTAATAATGATCAGTCCTGGCAAAAAGATATTTAATCTGCATATGAAGAAAGACATGCTGCATTAACTTGTAAATGTTGGCCCTTCTAGTCTCCACTCTTAATCTGTATGATGCTACACATTAACTCTTTAACCAGACCTCTCATAGATCTAAGGCTGCATAAAGAGGACCTTATGCAGATCTACATTTAGTGCTTTTTGAACTAGAAATCGAATGTCAGCTTATCTACGGTGGTGATTGAGATGCCAAAGGCCTCCTTACACTACAATTACGCATGAGTTCTTCATTTATCCTCAGCCATGGTGTCGAGAGGATTCACAGCAAATTGTTGTCTCCATATGAAATTATGCAGCATTTTCTTCATAGCAATGAGGACGCCAGTGATTCAGATAATCTTACTTGATGATAACAAACATGGAACAGGTAAAACTCTGATATTGAAAAACTGGATGTTAGCAGCAGCAGTGAAGAGATATGTTGTAAATATAAGGCTCTTTAGTTGTCACCATTGTTTGACAATTACTGTTTAAGTAAATATACTCGCACCAATTTTTTTATTTTTATTAACCTAAGGGTAGGTGAGGCCTATTTCACTTGTTTCTCTGATGTTTTCTTATTCTTATATGCTGTTCTTTCACAGGGAAGAAACTTTTCCCCTAAAAAAAAAAAAAAGCTCTAGGAATTCTGTGCCAGCTAAAGGGTTAACATCACTTTAGGTAAAGAGCAATACAAAACAAACCTGTAACTTCCACAGCTGTTTTGTGTAAGATTGGAAGTATGAACTATAGACTTTGCTCATCGTCTCGACATATTCATCATGAATTTCAGCAGCTATTGTTCTTGCATGCAGAAGCAGAAATTCAAAAAAAAACCTGCAAAATAAAATTTTACTATGTCAGTGTACAAAAGCTTGATTTAGGAAAGAAATCATGATCAAGAAAGCAGTCCAATAAAAGATTAATTTGTACAAAATAATGGGAAGGTTCACAGACTAAATGGTGACAATTCCAATCACCAACTATCATGTTAAGCAAAAATCAATTAGTGTCTAAAGATATTAAATAAGAAGAACTGGCTCCTACCTGTGCTTAATCATTGCATTTTGAGGTATTTGGTAGTTAGACAGAGGTTTCCGGAACTGATACACTTTTTGAAGTAAATATTCCCTAATTTTGCTTACAGCCTTCACAGTAAGCTTGTCTACAATATCTTGAACATCTTGGCAGGAGTGGGCATCTGTACATGTATAATGGAAAAGTTGTCTAGTAAACAAATTGTATTTCTTCAGTCTAAAATAGAACAATCAGAAAGAGCATGGATGACCCAGTTTATATAAAAAGCTTTGACCTTTATGTAGTTCTATTAAGCTGTGAGATTACCTGAGGCAATGAAAATACATTCCTACTGAACTAAGCATGCCACAAGTACACTTAATGCAGGTGAAAAAAACTACAATGCACCCCAAGGGTGGCCTGAAAAATCTGCTAAAAAAAAAAATTCTATAACTTTGAGCTTAGAAGTCATGACCACCTTGCCACCAAAAATTCTCCAGCTCAGTTGACAGTCATGGTAGTCTCTGTCAACTAATGGTCACTGGAAGATTATGCAACATGCAAAGAAGGAAGGTACACCAAGAGATGAGATGGGGGTAAGGGATGAGTATACCTCAAAAACATTCATTTCATTGGCCTCAAGATGACTCGTAGAGCAAGCTCCCTTTCTTACTCTCACCTTCATTTACTTTCCAAAGCACCTCAAAGAGGAGGAGGTTCTGTTCACTATGAGAATTATCTGCAGTTATTTACAGAACAAGCATCTCAAAATTAACTCTTCTTTTGAGAAGAAATATATGGGAGGCTTCCCTTAATGAGGTCCTAGCTCACAGAAACCATCAATGCATTCCTTAAGAATGTGACTGCAATCATTTTGAAGGACAGGTTTACAATAAAAGAGAGCAGCTAAGACAAGATTAATGCTATTTCACTAATGAAGAAGTCTTTCCTTAATACAGGAAACAATTTTTTAAACCATCTTGAACATCAATTCTCATTTAAAACTTTGTAAAGTGGGGATGATTCTTGACTGTAAAATTTTTCTATGGTATCCAGGTTCTCCTAGAACTTTTGAGGTCATGCAAAATGCTTACCTTGACTTGCATTAGGTGTCCTGGAAGCAATATATACTTTACGCCCATCTCACTTACTGGGAGTGGATTTGGGAAAATAACCTCCTCTTTATCCATGAAAGGAACTTTTTCTGCTTGAAGTTGAAGGCAAGAGAAGGAGTTTGCTTAAAAAGATCATACTGTTATATACGGTAAAAGAGCTGCACTGACAAAAGAGTTTATAAAAGAAAAATCTCACATCCTTTACACATCTTATTCTTATATGCTAGCATCTCTTAAGTGGGGGAAAAAAAAAAAAGTTCAGGGCACTGACATTACAATTTGTTCAGCTCTTTGAACACAATGAATCCAACCTCCAACCTTGTTTGGTTACAAGATGAACCAAATACTTCAATCCTAGGCTTTGACCTGGACTATTAACATTTTTGCACAATATATCCTGAAAGGAAACTTCCTTTTTTAATTTTCTAAACCAAGAAAAAGGAATATTTTTTAAACTTCCATTTCTATAACACAGCACATTCTCTTATCACTGTTATCTGTACATAGTGTACAAGACTCCCACTAAATCATGGGACCTGATATAAACAACAACTAACCTCTGAAATTCTGTTCCTTGATAAACTTGCTCTTTTGGTTGAGTGCCTTGAGCTGCTGCATAAAATGCTCATCGGTCACTGGAGTATTGAGAATGTGGCTGACAAGAGAAAAGAAAAGAAAGTATTTAATGACTTTAGTTACACAAGTATGGAAGTACTTTTGATACACAGTACAAATTACCTGCTAGAGCAAAAATTTTTCACTTCTGAGTTATATAAAGAAAATTTAGTTTAACAAATAAGTTTACTGTATCAGAATCGATTGCATATGTTTGATGGATAACCTACCTACCAAAAATGAAAAAAGACTGGAGCATAAATATATGAGTAAGAAAAATACATGAAGTAGGGAGGTAGCAGAGAGTTAGATAAGAAAAGGCATATTATAGTTAGGCCATTGCCATGTTGAACATTATGTGAAACAAGAGGTTGGTGAAAATGATTTAGGATAATATGAATGAAGGTACAAGGAGATGGGGAGGACCATAGAAGAGACCAACACACTCAATAAATAAGCAGCTCAAAACCAAGGGTTTCTTAAAGAGATAATGATAACTAATGCAGACTCAGTGTAGTGGAGGCATCTTGTGTGTATATGGAAATATAGATACAAAAACAATTTCCACAAAATAATTGAATTAATTATGCAGACGGAGTAGACATGAAATAATAAAGTTAGTTTAGAAAGACCCTGTTCTCTTTGTAACGATGAAGATAAGCATGAAGCTGGAACATAATGCCACAGCTGCAAAGTCTAAAATGAGAAGCTGTAGACCTTTCCTCTAGCAAGACCAAAAAATAAGTAAAGCAGCCAAGAATTACAATGACTGCATTAAATCAAAATTAAGAATAAACAGTATTCGATGACTGCATACATGAACAAAATCTCATAATTTCCTACTTTTGTTTATTAAGTCAAAAATAATATGCAAACCTAGATCATAAAATTCCACTACTGATGCCATACTTTCACCCTGATTCAAATAATTGAGGATGTTTGCTTCATCTTGCAATGTTTGCATAACTCTATTGTGCTTCTTGGATGAATTAAATTTTTACTGCACGATAAAAAATGCTATTTAATTCATAATGATCACAACACACTGTGTTCAGGGTACACTGTAAACAGGAAACATTTGATAAATGCAACACACACTATGGAAGATATTTAGTTATGAGGGTACCAAAAACATGGTGGGAAGAAACCCATACCATCCTTTGCTGGCACAAAATTCAACTTTTGACACAAACACACTTCACTCTTGCACCTCTGGTGCCCTCCCCACTAAAAATTAGGCTGAAACTTGAGTTTACAGTAAACTGATTTTTTTAGTATGAAAAGCAGCCCTATAACTGACAAGAAAGAAAAAGCAATCGTTGAAAAATAATGATTAGTTTGAAAACATCTGCATCAAGGAGTGCTACACTGATACCTAACTAAAGATATAAAGTTTCAAAACATTTGAGATTGTAAGTCATTGCTCTTAAGAAAAAGGTTCAGTTTTATAAAAAGATATCAATATCTTACTGAATCATAACTTCAGGGACCATAAGCTGATCGATGAATGCTGACATCTCAGCATGAACTTGCTTCCTGTTGGTAAGCTGGACATTGATTGAGGCTGACTGTTCTTGAAGAGATTGTATCTCCTGACTAATTGTGGATAAATGAGTCAAAAACCCTTCCAGCATGCCCTGCATATTCTAAGTAAAGAAAAAATATGTTATTGCTTAATCGATAACAGCTTAGAATGAATGGGAAATTGAAAGACTATTCAAAAACTAAAAAAAGTGAAACAGCAGACCTACTAAAAAATACAATGATAAAAATTTAAGTTATGAAGTGTACTACATTCTGTACCTGGACAACATACAAACCATACAGAAACATGCCTATCCGTGACAATGGCACAGCAACATACCTAAACGAGAAAAAAGTCACACACATTGGTTATCTGCAACAAATCGCTATCACATGTAAGTTTCTCTCCCTTAAGCAATTTCAGGACTTGAGCACTCTAAGTATTTTTCACTCCATCCAATTTGGTCTCCCCTTTCTCCTTGTTCTCTCCACTTCTGTCACATATATCCTTTTACTCAACCCTTCCCCATTCATTCTCTTGATGTGTCCACACCATTTCAGTACGTCTTTAGCTCTCTCAACCAAACTCTTCTTATTACCACACCTGTCTCTTACCTTTGTTTTACCTACTCGATTAACCCTCCTCAAACCACATACTGTTCTCACACATTTCATTTCCAACACATCCAACATCCCTTGTACATTCTCAACCACAGCTCATTCTTCACATCCGTACAACATCGTTGGGACGACTATACCTTCAAACATACCATTTTAAAATAGGTAAAATATGTACCTATACAGTACATTATTAAAGCCACACACAAAATATGGACTGAGTCCAAGTATCTAAAAGAATATCTGTATGCTACTTACTTCAAGTATTGAGTCACACTCTGTTATCTGGTGGTGCAATGTAGCTATATTCTGAGCTTTGTTGATGTAATCTTGGATGCTTAGATTTTCCAGCTAAAAGACAAAGAAGACCTTATTTAACTGAAGCTTATATACACTCAAACGATAATAAATTGTTGATCATACATAACACCTGAACAACTTACTTTTATTAACTCTTTCACTGCATATTCATCATTAATGACATTCCTTAAAAAGTGTAAATTTTTCCTTGAAAAATTGATGTAATTTGACCAATTTTCTTGATTTTCAATTAAAATGACTAGCCTGTTTCCTCATCTGGTACTGAAATTCCTCTAACATAATATACAGCAGTGGAAATTTAGGTTTTTAATGTGAAAATGGATAAAATTTCTTGAAAATATTTTTTTCAATAAATGACAGAAAATTGAGAAAAACGATTGACTTAGAAGTCAAATGTATTCTAAAAGCATGAAACTCCTTTATCCATGGAGAACATTATTATAATTCATAACTATCATGTACTATATATGTGCTAGTAATAGCAGAAAATTACATATATAATAGGAAAAACATAATAAGAGAAAAACAATATTTACATTTTCTGGGTTAATGCCCGAAGCATTTTATCTACCTTCTCTGACCTTATATTTCTCTTCATCATTTGACTCATGACGCAAGAAAAACTATGTGAATGAAAAGAGAAAAATGAATGAACCAAACAATTTTCAGGAGCAGGCACCAACTTCTTTTACATAGGTCTATTTACAATACTTTCTTTATACTGTATATCATGATGTTACTGTGAATATAACTTACCCGTTGTTTATGAACATTTGCATTCACATATTTTGCAAGGAGCAGCAAATGCTGCCATTGGGAAGTTACAGTTTTTGCAATGAGCAGCAAATAAAAATTAATCACACATAAGCAATTTCCACCATGAAAAGGCTAAAAAAGTGTACTGTATATGTGTATTCTTTTCCAATCCCTCTAATGTAATTTTGTTTTAAAAGAAGCATAATTCATTATTCACATTCAAATTAGAAATTCTGCTATAAAAGCAATATAATTCAATGTTCAAAGTCAAATAAAAAAATTTTGTTATACAAGCAGTAAAATTCATTATTCACACTCAAATAACAGTTACAGTTCCTTCTAATCATACCTTCAATACATAACAAACAAGAGCTCTACTATTACAAACCTGTCGGAGTTCCTTTTCTACAGATTGGGAGTACTGTCTCAGGTCTGTTCCAGAAGTGAGGGCTTCACGGATGACATCATCTTCCAACTGAGCTTTAAAGCTTGAGTCTACATCCTCACTGCCTCCTGATCCTGCCATCTTGAATACTGCTTTTATGTGGTAGAAACTCAAGTGTAGAGCATGAAAAATGCAAATCCTTCAGCTAGAATCCTTACTTGCCCTTCATTCATGTAGTTTTTCAAAACAGACATAAAAGCAATTTGAATAACACTGGGGATAGAGAGAAGAAAACATAACAAGAAATGGTACAATCTCAGTTGACCATTAATGTCACAATTGCCAATTGATAAAAAACAGGTTCACTGCTAATACCATTAACTGATGTTATAAAGGTTCCCTCTTCATCTGAACTTCCAGCAAAGGTTTGATTCCATCACTTTTCCACAGACATCATTAACATTCTCCCATCATATAGTACTGTAAAAAACCATTACCACCTTCCCATACATTTTCAAAGTCAATGTCACACATTTAGTGCTTTATCCTCCCTACTTTGGCCGTAATTACCATCTGCAGACATCTGGGCATGCAACTGCAATGTAAGGGTAAGGGCAAGGTAATGCCAGGAAATAGAAAAAGAAAGACAAATCTATTCACATACACATATATATACATACACACATATACACATACATATACATATACGCACATGTACATATTCATACTTGCTCGCTTTCATCCATTTCTGATGCAACCTGGCCCCATAGGAAACAGCATCGCCATCCCTTGCTTCAGCAAGGTAGCAATTTCACCATCATAACTATTATCACGGACTAGTGTGATCACACTAGTCTGTGATAATAGTTATGATATCAGTTCCTGCAGGAACTCCCATCAAGGGGGTGGCCACAACAAATTATTACTAATTTCAAATAATCACTAATCATTTCTGTGAATGAACAGTTTTGGTAGCTCTTCTCACAACACAAATTTGTGCATGTTTCAAAACAAATGTCCTACATGAAAGAATTGTGTCTACCTCTTAAATGATGATTTCAGTGTGAAAAAAGTTAGAGAGAAAGTATAGGGCACAAGAGAGCACATACCCAATGTTGGATAAATATAAAAGATCTTTCCTGATCCTGGCCAACAATTCACAAATTCTTGGTTGCTATTGCAGCATTGCACCCATATAAATAAGATAAGAAACTTATTTCACACTTACACCAAACGTTATGCACCCTGCATAGATTAGATTAGACTGGATTAGGTTAAGTTAGGTTTGGTTTGGTTTGTTTTGGTTTATTTAGGTCTGTCTTGATGTCATATATGCAAAAAACCTGGTATCTTCAACCTAGCATTTTCCCAATCTTAAAAATCCTCTCTATTCAAAGGAGATCAATTGACACTGCATTAAGCAAGGTGGGTTAGCGCACTTTACTGGACGTGGAGGTCATTCTCCCCTTGAATATTTCTCATCAATTACTCTGTAAAGTTATCAAAATATTAAACATATTTATAAAACAAACAAGAAAAGTGAATAACCATCTTACCTTTATCTGATAAACATCAGTATCCACAGGCCTGTCACCACTACATTAATAAAGGCACATATTGTCCACTACAGGAAGCACCCCAGCATGTATTGAAGCTGTCATTCTGGCTCGTCCAGTGAATTCGCATATAAATACTTTATATCTATTTATCATGACTCTGTCATATGTCGAATTGCTGTGAAGTCATTAGATACACCTGAAAGAATCAGTATCGATAATAAAAGAGAAAAAAATTCATACTACAAAGAATGCCACGAAGCTCTATGTTTGTTGTGATAGATCAGCTGGTGTATTGCGGTGTTGCCATTAAGCTCAATACTATTAATTACATTCTAAACATTAATTTATGGTCAGAGAATATCTAAATCTTTGTTAAATCAATTAATTTTGAGAAAAAATTGGTTGATGACCAGCTAATTTGTAGCATAAAGCTCTTCAGGTACTGTTAATTGAGTCATATAAAGTGACAGGTATTTAACAACTGTATCACAAATACACTGGAATGAATCTGCTTGACCTCTTAAGAAGGGAATACTTTGACCTTTGAGATAGAATGTTTGCTTAGAAAATATGTGGAAACAGACGTTATACTGCTCAGTAAGATCTTGATCCAAAATTTTTTTATAATATCATTATGGCCCCTTTTCTTAATGTTCTGCAGTTTAAGTTTCAACTTTCCCTTAGGAGCAAATGTCTTTAGTTCAATTCCTGAACATAAAACTCCGTGTGTGGTATATGTATTACACAAAATTTTATACAGGTTATAGTAAAGGTGTATGAAGATCTCGTGAAATTCTCTAATTAAAAATGGCTTCAGTAGTAGCTTCTGGGTCAGTGGGCAATATATTTTTCTCCCGTAAATACTTCTTACATTTGATTTTATTTTGACTGTTACATCCAACGTGATTTTTTTTACATTTATCAACAATGAATCACTTTATTTAGGTACGTGGTCGTGGGTCTCTTTTCTTCTACAAACATTCGTTATTACTCCTTAAATATTCCGGAATATTGGTTACACATAGGTCGCTGAAACTTGTGGCACCCCTTTCAGCACAAACAGATTTCTTAAAGTACGTGTTAATGCTTACAATATCTTAGAAATTATCTGATCAGAGATTTTTTTTTTTTTACGTATTAAGCCTACCTTAGATCTCTGTAGTCCATTATCAAGAAAGGTGTCCAACGCTCTCTGATATAATAGTCTGTTTACTATATAAGAGTTTTCTTGTACTCAGGAGTCTATACTGGTGTGGGGTAGTCACTTGTACCAGTTCTACATGCTTGAGTAATGTATCTCTAATAATTCTTTCCAATTACAGACTATCTTTGGGAGACAATAGGTAGGAACGTCCAAGTATTTACATGGGTCCTGTCTTACAGACGTGTTGCCCTTTCAATTTTTCAGTCTAAGGATTTAATATATATTCACTGACTTCCTGTTCTACAGCCTGTTGTGGAACTTTTTTTTTTCTTACGTTGAACGCATCATTACGCAGAAAAGTCCTCATCAAGGAAGGGCCTTAACTAAAATATGATGTCAACAAAAGGTAAAAAAGAAGAGACGGGGAAAAGTGTTTACGAAGTTTGGAAGAAGTAGAAAAACCTGTCTCTTATAGATGTGTCAGTTCGTAGTTATTGGGAAAGACATGAGAGGATAGAGTTCCAAAGCTTCGAGGTGTTTAGAATCAGCTATCCAAACGGCTCAACCTTGAACTGCCAATGGCCACACAATAATCATGTGATACAGCAGCTTGTCAAGTATTGTGTGGTCTAGCTCGTGGTGGGGGCAAACAAGCAGTCAGCTCTCGATGGAAAAACCAAGGAAGAGCAAAAGAAGAGGGAAAATGAACCAACATTGCAGTGCAGAGCAAGCGAGTCAAATTTTGAGGTTTATTCTTGGGGAGTTGATAAGTCGGACCGCTTTCGACTCAACCCTGTCCAGTAAGGATGCAGAACTAGAGCCACCCTAGAAGCCTAATTGTGAGAGCAGTATTCCATACAAGGACGGATCGATCCTTTGCAGAAACGGAGCAACTGTTCAGAAGAAAAGAAATTTTCTACTAAACAGCACTCCCAGTTTCTTAGAGGTGAACTTAACTATATCTGTAATGTGACTATCCTCACGTAATTTGGGATGGATGTCTTCTCCACTTACATGTTTCTCTTCTTTCAACTTTTCCAGATTTCTTCTAGAGCTTACCGTAAAATCCAGTACTTATGTGAAGGGACTGCAGCAATCAGTGCCCTACTCTCTGTCGTCGGATAAAATCATATATTTCTTAACTCCTACTATATTGATCAGTAGCCATATCCAACTTTGTAAATCGTTCAGGCCGGCCGTGTTCATATTTTGAAAATGGCCAATAACACAGAAGCTGTATCCCTACACTGAAAACTATACTTAGCATGGCAGCAAGGCATAAATATGCAGTATCTTCAGTAGCTAATCTAGAAAAAAAAAATACGCTGTAGCTTCACTGATCTAATATCACATTGCAAGCCAGTCCTAACTGCGACGTGCGCATATTCCCATAATGTCAAACAGAAAATTAATTAAAGAATTAAACCATTTTTAACCTTTCGCAAGTTGAACATGACAAGACGTGACAGTGTAATTTGGATTTTCAATCACGCTAAAATAGATCAACGGCTTTCTGGAGACATTTTGTGCTTTAGAAAAGTTAGTTAACCTTATGAGATTCTGACAATCACTTTAATCAAGCTGCTACTTTTTTCTTTTCCACAAAAGTTTCAACGGGATGTTCAACATCAGCTCTTTCGTGTTGTCTGCCGTTATATACTCCGTTCCCATGCTTTATAAGCTGTCCATAAAACTACCTTCCGGTATTATGTTTAATCACTAGTTAAATCAACAGTGTCATATGAATACAAACCCTCTTGTCAGCTCACTGATTTTCGATTAACTTCAACTTCTTATTAAAGGTCAACATCAGCAGACCTGTACTTGGAGTCACTATCTCTGATGTGGCCCCATAGTGAGATGCAGAGTTCCCTCCCCGTGATGTATAAAAAGATAATTACAAATAGGTAAGTTACTCCAGCGTCGAGCACAGCAATCACTTCCTATCCAGCACCATGATACTATCCCCGCCTGCCTTCTGGTTATAGCCATACTCGAGGTATCGAAGCCGGGCCTCAACATGGAGTAACATCATTGAATATGGCTGAATTCAATCATCGCCACTGTCATTGCCATGCATTATTACATCACCATGACCACTATGCTCTTCATGACTTAATTGCTTATTCCATCTTCTGCTGAGCCCTGACGCTGACCTTATCAACCACTACGGTTGCTACTGCAGCTCCGTTAGCGCCACTCTGATCTGGTCATTAAGCCGCTTGCCACAGTCCACTTTAGGTGAGGCAGCCGCTCCTACTGGAACATTAACCTCGTAGCCTGGCTTGAGCAGATCACTCACGTTATCTGAGTTGTTTCCTATACTATTGGCAACACTTAACTGATTTCAGAAGATCATCAGAAAACGAAATAATAGGGTTATATTTTCAAGATTTGAAATTCATCGGCACAAGAGGTTGTATTATTTGACGTTATAAAGTCTGTGCCCTTCCTGCACCAACTGAAATATTTTGATGGGTGAAAATATACTACTGTGAATAATCACTGCAGATCTGATTCACAAAATTGCAACTAAAGCCATTACATTTTCCTTTATATTCACATGAGCATAAATATGTACTCCCTCCATATTTTCATTCGCATATTAAAGTTACATTTCACCCATTAGACATATACAAAACCAGATATATAGTACTAGATCAGTAAAGTTTTCCCAATTTTCTAAATCAAACTATCGCAACTGTTATTCTCATGAACGGAATACTTGGACCAACCTCATCCAGGGTATGACATTGAGGAGGGGGCTGGGGATCTGGACCGGCATCCAGCCGGAGCACACCTGCACTATAATCCTGCACACACCTGTACACAGATACTGGTCACACTGCACACAGACCCTGGACGCACCTTGCATAACGTCCGTCAACACTGTGGTATGTACCGTCTGTCTCTAGGAAGATGCCTGTGATGACGAGGCTCCTCATGCTGGTTGGAGCCGTCCTGCGAGCAACAGCTACACTGCCATCGCTAACTGTCCGCTCTCCCTATAAGATGCAAGTATGTTGTTTTAGATATTAACTAGCAAATTATTAGCATGTTCTGTTTTTCAAACACGCTTTCTGTAAGCTTTCTTACATTCCCGTATGACATACTTTGCTACTGACGATAATGACACAGAAATTTGATGTTCTCCCAAGTTTTCAATCTGTAGCGGAGTGTCTATCCCAGCAGGCGGCGTCGTGCCTGGCGGCGGTGGCGGGGCTGGAATGGCATGGACGGCTAGGCTGCTCCCTCACTATCCTGGCCGGACCTGACGACTTTGCTACCGACCTGACAATTCACCTCCTGCACCTCGTGGTTGCTGATCAACTGCCCTACCAGGTGGGTCACTAGACCAATTGCTCCACCAGGTGGGTCATGATGGTCCAGTTCTGCCAAGTGGGCCACTGTGGACCAGCTGCCCTTTCACTGGTTTTAAGTGGACCTGCAAAGTTTTTAACTCTTTAAGGCAAGGATGAAGGCACTGGATCGTTTGCTCACATGTTCTGTTAAACACTGATGTCTGGGTGACCCAGCGTTCTATCCTCTAGGTGCAGATGTTGTCTCCTGACGGAGGAGGCGGCGTGAGTACGGCATGGTGGAGCACCGGCTGCGACGCCTACATCCTGGTGGCCGAGGTTAGTCATCGCCTCCATTTAGTCCCACGTTCTCATTCCATTGAATAATTGGAAAGTGTCCTTAATTCAGTTTTCTGTGTAATTTGTTATTCAGTTTGATGTTATGATTCATATTTTCTGAAAATTTTCACCTCGAATATCATAGATTTTTCTGCTGCTTCCACTGCTTCTGTCTCTAATGATAAGACAATTTCTTCAATCACTTCCGCTATTTCTCAAGTCATAATTTTTCTTTAAAAATAGAATTTGCTGGACTTTACGGCTCTTCTGGACACGGACGACGAGGCCTGGGATTGGCAGGGGCGGTACATCATGTTTTCCCGCTCACCCGTCGTGGACTTACAGCGCCTGGCAGTCATGTATAAGCTTCAGAAAACTATAGACGTTTTCTTTATTATGTATGTGTCTGCGTCAGGGTTACTTATAGGTTATTATGACGAACGTTTCTCTTTTTCTGCAAATGAGCAAATGTGTTACAATAACCATTCATAACCGTCACATGGACACTGCTGACCTGAGCTTTTTCAGTTCATTCACACACTGCTTGATGATCACCCCCTTTGATGCCGTCGTGGAGGGGTGGTCCCCAGAGAGTCCGGTGACCACCCCTCCAAGACGGCATTTGAGCGGGGTGACCATCAAGCAGTGTGTGAACGAACCGAAAGAGCTCAGGTCAGCAGTGTCCATGTGACCCTTGACTCTTAAATCTGAATGAAATTAAGTTGGTCTACGTTATATGGTTATAAATTTTGTACTAAGAAAATTAATTTTCCTTTAAAAACGCGTCCTTTTATATTGTTTCCCCAGCCCTGATGGAAGTGATAGCCAATTAACCATATACACCCACCAGCTGTACAGCAGCAGGAACTTGCAGTTTCTAACACAGTGGAGAGACGATGCCTCCTTTTCCGATGTAAACTTCTTCCCAAACAAGGTAAACGTGAGAGATCTTCCCATCTGTACATCTTTCCAGTGATCTGAGGTTATCAGTGCTCTGGCTATTGAATTTTTCCTCTTCGACCTCACCACTTTCCCTTTTGCTCCCTAAATGCTGGAGGAAGACGCTTTTTATTTCATGTTTTCTTTCCAACTAATGAATTGTGCGGTTACTTTGTTCATAGGAAGAACAACCTACAACTGACACGCAGGAACCTTGGGCCAGTGGCAGTTACTGCTAAACATCTCTCTTTTGATAACATTCATTCGAGTCTATAGGGGTTAAATCTCACACAAAAATTTCTGGAGTAGACTGCACTGGAACTAACATGATCTCTCGATCTCGTTCATTTCTAAAAAAAAAAAACTATTTGTATAGATTAAGGAAGAAGCCTCTTCACTCTTGTTATACAGTGAATGTTATTGGTGTTATTATATCTGTTGAAATATGATGCGTACATGACATTAAGAAAGTGGTCGCAGGTGGTAGACCTGGGCGGGCGTAGTGTGCGGGTGCTGGCCGTCAACCATGCCCCTTCCGTATTCTCCATTATTGACGACCATGGTCGCCTCCACAACCTCTCCGGCCTGGACGTCAAGGTAGGCAGGGAATCCCTCATATATCTATCGTTGGCTGGAAATACTTAAAATGTTATCCTATATTTGACGACAACTGCTGCATATAAGATTATTAATAACTTCAAAGTCGAGTCTTTAATGTTTGTAAACGAGAGAAAAATTTAAAATATTTACTATGACGCAGACCTTCATCACGAGATCAATGGTGTACAATGGTGGAAGCGATAAAGGATTTTTCTTTTTTTCTGGCTGTTGATGGTGGACCGACTTCGGCAGGTGGTGGAAGCGGTGAGCCAGGCACTCAATTTTCAGCCTGAGTTTTATGGGCCAGGGCCAGACCTGTGGGGTGTCCTGCTGCCAAACGGCACCTTCACCGGTATGGTCGGTAAGGGAGCTTACCTATTAAGACGCATCCGTTATAGACGGTCATTATCAGCTGGTAAAACAAGCAAAGTTCTATTATGTGTAATGGTCAATAATCTGATCTTTCTATCTACTGTATTGTGGTTTTAGTTAATTACTTTGCTCATGACGCGTTTTTCTAGTAATGTCAATTTTCTTTCATATAACAATTGAATATGATGACTTTCAAGGTGTAAGGCAAGAGGTACGATTCATACACGTTCCTCAGGGCTGGTTAGTAATGGCGAAGCGGAGATGGGTATCGGTAACGTGTTCCTGACGGAGGAGCGGGCACGCTTCATCACCTTCACCACTCCATACGACTTCGAGCGGGCCTGCTTCCTCACACCTGCGCCCCGGCCGCTCCCCTCCTGGATGGCCGTGTCCTTCCCCTTCACCCTTCACGTCTGGATCCTACTGACGGGTCAGGCCACAGTCATTAACCATTACGGCAATAACATTTCTGTATATCTACCTATCTACCACCATTACTCCACACATCCATTTTCCTAGAGTACATCAGCTACACAGTTTCTGCGACTGCACTACCCATACGCTTCAGTCCAACCATTATTTTCTCCTGACCATCCGAAAAAAGAAACTGGATACACTAGTGGCCAGGGGCTTACCACAAGTAAATAACACTCCATACAAGTATCGTCGAAGTGACATAATCCTTAGACAACGCCCAATCTACCCGCATTACAAACTTATCTGGCAAGTCGCCGAGTCGGGGGATGACCCGCATTTCCCTTCGTGCAATCCATGTAACTGTCCCAGCACTAACATCCTTCAGCACAACTGCCTCGACTGTCCCACCTCTTATCACAGGAAGAGTTATTAATTAGTATATGTCATCACTTACGTTAACATAATAATTTGGTTGTAATTCGTGTCCGCTACCCACTTTTTCTTAAAAAAAAAATTATAGCCGTCTGGTTGTGGTGGTGCTGACAGCAAGCTTGATGGTGCTGACGGTAGCAGTGCGGTTAGTGAGCGGACTGATCACGGCCGGGAGTCCACAGGAGCTCCACTCACCTTCGTCAGCGTTCCTCCTCATCCTGGGTCAGTTCTGTAACCAGGCCAGACCTCAGCCTACACGCACGCCCATGCAGGTACTTTGTCGCCCATAGCGTATTTTAGGCATTGTATTGCATAAAGTTCCTTGTGCCTATAGAATACTATATGTATAACTTAAAACTCAAATAATATTCTTCGCCAACAATGTGCTGTGGTATATATCTCGCATTTTACAAGCACGGACAATGTGGATAAAAGCATATTCCCCCTCCTGATTGATAAGCAATACGCGAGTCCACTACAGTGGATGAAGCACAGACTTACGATCAAGAACTTATTCTTGAGGACATACCCACGACTTTGGCAGATGATATAATTTTTCAGACAGACCAGAGGAGCGAGTAGGTAGGCCTATCTCATACCCCGATTTTCGGTGTCGTGTACGTTTTCCCTGATAAATTGCCTTCCATTTGTGATCAGTAATATTATTACATAATCATATCTTAACATGTATGAATGATGTATGGCTGAAGGTGAACGACATATGTTAAGGGAGGCAATGAGGTGAAGGTTCTTGCTACAGACTGTGCTTCGTCAGGTGGTGGTGGGGTTCATTATGATGTGCGGGTTCGTGGTGTCGGTGTTCTACTCGAGCAACCTAACGGCGTTCATGACTGTCAAGGAGCTGGAGCAGCCCTACACTTCCATCCGCCAAATCGTCCAGGTGATGCCCTGATAGCTACGGTTCTGACTGGAAATTCTTTTATGTGTGAATTGCTTTTATACTTACGTCTGTCATCATAGCATTTACTGCAGAATTCAATGCATTCCTGTTTATAGGATAATGTTACTACTCATTCCTTTACCTTAAATGCCTTACCTACCGTACACAGATAGAATGTACAACACGTTATTAACTTTAGGATGAGTTAGAGCATATAAGTGTTTAGCTGTATCTCTGCCCGAAGTGCAGGCGGCCCTACGTTCCCAAATTACTATATTTACAAACTGTTGATATGGTTTGTAAAAACATCTATGTATACAGCTTGCAGAATAATACTGTATCACTGAAATGCTGTATTTGTTGAGATCATTACCTATAGATAATAGCAGTTCCAATGTTTGATGCTTAGCCTAAAGAATGTCGGTATGACCTGAAGGGAATGATGGATTGCCTTTGACCTGATCGCGTAAAGGTTCATGTCAAAGAACACACCTTCATACACAAATGGTCGTACCACCGTTCTCAAGACTCTAATGAAACTCGTGTTGCAGAGTGGGCTGCAGGTGGGAGGCTACAGCGATTTCTGGCGCGCAATCTTCCGAGGTTCGGCCAACCAGCACGTACGACGCCTCACCGATAAATTTTACCGCTTCAGTGACGCCACGCAGTTCCTCCGGTACTATTCAAAAGTTAAAGTGACATCTTTTTTAGGAGCACTACCCGTGCATTAGTGGCCGTTTACAAAGATGCAGGGTTAGCCCATTAATGTTTACTAATTGACCTAACCTAACCTAACATACCACAGAATAGGAGCTTAACTCTAGCTATAACCTACCATAAGTTGGAGCTCAACCTTTTCTAACCTGCATAGGCTAACCTAACCTACCATAAGTTGGAGCTCAACCTTTTCTAACCTGCATAGGCTAACCTAACCTACCACAGGTTGGGAACTTCTTGACGTTAAGCATCCTAACCTTTCTGAAGTTAGGAATTTCTCAGATTGCATTACCATAGGTTAAGAGTTTCTCTCCCTAACTTAACCTACCGTAGGTTAAGAACTTGATCTAACCCAAGCTACCACAGGTTCGGAACTTGTTGAACAAAGCTACACTGCTACAAGTTTAGAGCGTTTTACTTAGCATGCCATGTTAGGAGCTTAACCTAAGGTGGCATTTAAAGGCTTTAAGTTTCTAAACCTAACCTACCACAGGTTAGGAGGTTCAATCTGTCAAAGGTTACGAGCTTCTTAACCTACTATAGGTTAGGAAGCACATAAGAACTGTAAAGCAAAGACATCATCACAAAACTGGATAAACAGAACAAAGGCGTCATCACTCTAGCACAGAAATTGAAATTAGGAGGAACTCCAGCCTACGCCACTTAGCAAGCCTACCCGACAGCATCAGTGCCCTAGCACTAATAATTACAATCATTATCATAATTTCTATGTATTTACAAATCTAAATCGTTCGTATCTTAATCCTACCTGCAGTTGGTTGAATGATTAATTATACCACATTTCTATTCATCCTTCAGATATGATCAGCCCATAAGCACAACAGAACGACCCTTATATATGACGACTTGGGCTTTGATCTTATCCTTAAAGGTCATACCGTCGTGCTCATATCGTATTTTCCGATTGTTTCTGTGTTAAGTTTTATGTTTCTAGTATGCTTCTCTTTGTTGAAGGTCTCTCTTCCCCTTTACTGTTTTCTTTTGGCACTGCTCTTTTCTTAATCTCGTCTCCATCTTCTTGGTATAACCTTCCTTTAAGAATAATTGTGCATTGAATTATCCACATATAATGACCAGATAATTCTCCACACTGTGCTGTACTGTTCATATTACAGTCGACTTTCATGTCACTTATTATATTCCTGGCGTGTAGCACCTACCTTACCCTGCAGGCGAGTCCTCTTCCGTAAGGGGGTGCTGCTGGAGAACATGCAGCACTTAGAGTACCTTCAGCAAACTTATCTCACCAACCGTGCGGGTCAGCCCTCCGTCAGGCTCATGCTGGAGGAGTGCATCAACCCCTTCGGCGTTGGCGCCATGCTGAAGAGGAATTCCCCCCTCAAGCCCGCCATTGACACGGTCACTAGTCTTGTCCTTCCGTTGTCAAGTAATCTGGTACTATCACGGTACTAGCTGCGTACTCAGTCTACTCTAATTAACAATATGTAGTTCGCATTATGTACTTCCACAATGTTTTAGTTTTGGGTGTTTCTTTTTATTTTTTGTTCTATCAGTGGTAATACAGTAAACATTAATTCTTTTCACAGTACAATTGCATTTTCTTTTACGACGAAGCAAAACGTCCCGGCCCGGCTACTTGAGCGCCAATTCCCATAACTTTAGGTACGATGTCAAATTTACCCACATTTTCGCACATCCGTCCTGACATGCGAAAACTTGTTGTCAACTTACCGTAAAAGTAAATGTAGGAATTTCGAGAACCATGGCCAATTCTCTCCATGCGCACTCGCAAAAGGTAGCATGAAGCTGGTATGACCCGACATACAGCCGTAACCGGTAACTGGACGTTTTGCCAAATTTCCTATGTATTTAACTAGATGATAGATATCCATTCAACAATGATGTAGACAAATGGTGCACACTTAGGGTAGCAGTAGCATATGTACAATGAAGAATTCAGGATACCTTTTGATACAAGGTTAGATTAGCCTCAAAAGTTTCTTGCCGCACGCAAAATATGTAGATAAACTGATTTTGAAACTTTTCTTTCCAAGACACTGATGTCCTCAGAAATCAAAATACCGTCTTATAGGTTTCTCAAACTCCCATTTTGTAACACGATGTAAAATATATCAGTGCGCACCAGTAGTTACTGAATCATTCTTCGGATTTTCATACAGCCAGTAGTGCTTCAATAATTGTTACAGTTACTTGTAAAGTAACAGATCTATTACAGTACATAAAAAATCCACACATCAGGAATTCGGAACCCAGAATTACGATTCTTTTTAGCATAATTATCGAATATTCCTATTAATTTTACAAAAGTATTGTGACACTATGCATAAACCTAGGAAAATACTTTTTTACTGGTGAGGCCAAACTTACCAGCTACACAGCTAGTTAAACTTTTTAATGTATTTTAAACTAAAAAAAAAATCCATAATAATAAAAAATGGGCACTGTCCAGGCCCTACACATTTTGGAGTTTTGATGTTATAACGGTACATCTATCACTATTACACCTACATTCCCAGCTGTATTAGTTGCACACCAGTATTTCCCAGCTAGAGGATGTCTCCTCGCCCAATGTTGTCCACACTTGCACCTTGCAATATCCCAGTTAGAGGATCTTCCCTCACCCAGTGTTGTCAATTTCACGTTACTAGTTGGGTAGGATTAACTATTTCTGTTCTTCCTGTCAGATACGTTGTAATCAGAGTATTTCACAAATTTTCATACAGTCATGTATAGCATATCAGTGTACAGTCTCTCTGTATGATAGACCCACGGTGTGGGGGACATATTGTTCATCTCTTCAGTACAGACCTTTTGTTGTGGGCTTCGAACTTTGTCTTCCTGTAAGCCTGTGTCAATAAAAGAATTGAAATGAATTACACCTTCATTATACTTTCAGTATGAGATATTCTAAACCATTGGTTAATTGGTACAGACAATCCAGAGGCTACGTGAGGGTGGGCTAGTGGACAGGTTCTTCCAGGAGGTACTGGAGAAAGAACACAGTCGCAACTTTAGTGCCAGCTTCAGCCTAACCAACGACCCTGACACAATACCATCAGATGACGTCCAACCCCTCACCCTCCAGCATATCCAGGTAAGATGAGGCTACCACTTTACCTTCATCTCTCTGATAGATAAAAGAATATTTCCCTATCTTAGGGTTTTTCTAATAATAAATTGCACACAGAACTTCCATCTCAGTCACTCATGAAGTCCGTCAAGATAAAACTTTGATACTGAGAAGAATTACGAAAACAGTGAACTGGCAAGCAGATGCCCTAAATCGGTGGTAGGTCCTTGTGTTTACAGTCAGATGAGATGACATCATATCCAAACTCTAAAACTATTTTATTCTCTTAAAAATGTACAGTACATACAGAGCTCACCAAGTAACAGCAAGATTCCTTACAAAGATATGTGAGTATATTAATCCCTGGAATGATTACAGTTTTCAAGATATAAATCACTGGAATTACGGTTATCACTGAAAAGGATATGCACGTGTTAATACCTATCCCTAACCAAGCCAAAGAAACCTAAGGACCTCATAAAAAAGTCCTCTGTAAACCCAGTGAGCTTAAAAAATAAAGCAAGAACCTCTCCTTTACACAGAAGCAACTGATTATTCTTTTATTCACTGTGTTAGGGAGCATTCTTGGTGTTGGGTGTGGGCCTGGGCGTTGCACTACTACTGTTGCTGGTGGAAGTAGCTGCCGCTAACGCCACTACCGAGCCTTCAACCCTGAGACGACCACCTGAGGCAAGTAATGCTGAATAACAGCTCATCAAAGAAATACAACAATCCACTTCCTGGAAGCATATCTCAGCTCTAACATAAGAACAAAATTAAAGATGATGCAGGGAACACGTGCTTTACCAACTGATAATAAAACAACAAACATTAATGTGCTGCCGATAAGTCTTAAAGACAAGATATCAATCCATCAAAGGCAAAACAAGAACATCAACAACACCAGCCTCCATGATGGGTCACTCAGGCAGCAGCAAGAACGATTACAAGTACAATAACCATAAAAGTTATGAGGTTGTCAAATACATATAAGAGAGAGTGAAACAATTTAATGCAAGTCCAAATGACAGACAGGATCTAGGTTCATGGTCAACTCAGGGGCCTACTGTTTAATGTTGTGTCTCTATAGTCGTGTGTGTCATCCATTCTCTAGCTATCATGTGTAATGCACTGAAACTACACACACACAATTTCTTTTAATGAAATAAATTTTCAAATCCCAACACAAGCACAAGGGCTTATACACCCTCTTACCACCATATGTTTCTACTCTGGCATGGCTGTTAGAGGATGTAAAAGCCTTTGTGCTTGTGTTGGGATTTGAAAATTTGTGGATTGTATATACACCTGATGAGGTGGATTTACTCTGTGAAACCTGTTGTGTATTGGTAAAGTCTCAATTAAGAAAATTATCCGAATTTCCACTGAATTGTGATTACTTCTTCATGATATTATCATGGACTGGTGTGATCATTATATTATCATTATATATGTATGTATATATATATATATATATATATATATATATATATATATATATATA
>JAYMFT010069809.1:0-14621 GCA_038088735.1 Panulirus argus
TTCCAGCCCCCCGCTCCCTCCCCTTTTAGTCGCCTTTTACGACACGCAAGGAATACGTGGGAAGTATTCTTTCTCCCTTATCCCCAGGGATAAAAGTTTTAGATCAATTAACATTTAGAATATATGTCATAAGAAAATCATGTAGACATATAAACATTAATGGATTTATTTAATAACAAAAGTCAAAACAAGGGACTAGATAATAGAATTAAGAAAATGCAACATTTCCTTACCAACGAGAAAAGCAGTAGTTTGCATGCAGCCTCGTCAGTACCAGGCTTAGTCTTTCCTGGCTGTATACACGTACAAGGGGAGACCACAATTCTCATAACTCATGTACGTCTAGTCATATAAAATCCAGATCTGTCTTCAGACAAGTGATTTTCTATCATAACCCTATGCCCTCCTCTATTCTTCATCATTTTCCTTATCAATTTATTCAGGGTTTTGTCAAAACCTCGAAGCTTCTCATCAGGTTACGTAAAATCTTTGAAAATATGTGTCCAGCTTCTCTGGATCTTAGATTGTGTGCACGTTATCACTCACTAATTTCATGAATTGTCATTGTGCACAGTTGCTATAAGACTGACAGTTACAAAATATTTAGCGTTTATCATTACAAAATACACTGATGGGAAGATAATAAATCATTTACTGAATTAGCTGGAGGACAGTGAGGGCAGTGGTGACACCAGTGACCAAGTGACAGGTTCTGAACAGACAGACATCCAAGGTAATAATAACCTGTGGCATCTCCATTACTTATCACGAAATCATCCATACTTTACTCTGATAAATCATTCCCCTCCGAGTCCTCGCCACTCCTAATGCCACCATTATTCACTCTCATCCCTATCACCGCCTGTACCTTGCGGCAGCTTATTCACGGACCTAAAATGCTGCTCCAATCCTGTCCTTTACGGTACGCACCCCACACGACGACCCTATCCTACGCCATGACCCTACCCTGCATCACCTTACCCTCAGTATCGCTCCCCATAAAATGACTTTGAGTGATCCCACTCAGCCTCAAGACCAAATTGCCTATTTACCTGGTCATCTCAGAAAATCTCTTCGCCCAGCCGGCCTACTTTTTCAACTTTACAACATGTTCATAGACTGATGTCAAGTGATGGATCCCGGGATTACACAAATATTGGCGGTAAGAAAACCTGTGAAAAGAAGGATAGAAGAGAACTAGAGGAGCTAGATATGACGTGAAGGAAGTGATCAGGAGGAAGTTTCTGAGTTCTGATTAAGGTGATAGAAACAAGAAATTTGATCAGGGAGAGTGTGATATGAGCGAGGTGAAGTGACTTCTCATGATGAGGTGGCTGGGGCGATCATTTAGAGAATAAACTAAAAGCGTAAACAACAATATATTTTACCAGAAAACCGCTGAGTTGCATTCCTGTAATGTGATTAACAGTTAAATGTTTTTCATTAGATTCAGTTATAAATTGTTCTGATGTGAGAAATCCTTCAACCCCAAGATTAGGATAATCTTCCTAATTAATGAAATATCTCAACCTTACCGTGGCCTTTGTCAAAGTCTCTCCCCAGACACGTTACAGGCTTTTCCTCTTACCACCTTCTTCTTCACTTCTCATTTCTTACCGCACCTGTTACTATCACATTCTGCTTTCACAATATTACTTCCAGCATGGGAGTAAACTACCTGGCAGAGCGGTGAAACACCCACCCTGAGGCTTCAGAACCCTCAGAGAGCGTCCAGGCAAACACCATCCCTTCTACCAGAATATATACATTTGTGACTCATCGACTATACAGCCGACATATCTAAGTTGTCTCCTTGGTCTTCAGCAGGAGTTCTCACTTTCAGAAATAGTCATGGAAGCAGAATTAACTGCTCGAAACGTCGTTGTCAAAAATGCTACTGTCAAATTTTAAGTAAGATTAGTCTTACATCATTCCCATAAAGCAATCGTTAGTTTGACACGAATCCCAGCAGTGATAGTTGAGCCGACAAAGGTACAAGGTGAGCTTAACCACCTCCAGAAGTTAATAATGCTGGCATCCACAGAGGAAGACATAGAGCGTCATGCTCGCGAAAACATTACCGGTATCGCCAGATACACCAGTTGTGTGAGTGTCCAGTACATCGTCTGTCAGATGCAGGCGTCCATTAGAATCTGTATTGGACCTACGTTTGCTGTGGACTTGCAGTATCAAGATGAGAAAGAGGTTATCCAAGGCTTCAGCATCATCACCAAATGGACAGAGTAATGCAGTCCAATAAACTTTTAAGTGCTGGGGTTTGGTCATCATATAAGCAAGAGGTAACCTGAAAGGCTCATTTCTTCGGTCACGACTCAGAATCAGCATTATAACCTTGACAGTTTCTCAAAAATTCATTGAAACATCGAAGTTTAAGTCAGAGGGTACGATGACCCTGAGTGAACCAAGACTTAATGCTTACTCAGTTTAACTTAGTCCCCAGTACAGACAGTTCCTGAAAGGCTCCTCATCTTTAAAGCAACTGGAAGAAAACTGGTTTAAATCTTAATGTATATATACTAGGTCGATAATAATAACAAGGATCTCAACCAGGTTGTAAGGCTCGCAATAGTATTTCAGTATTTATCGATATTGATAAATGAATTACTTCATCAGACTCTTCCGGAAGCTGTTCCTTACAATCACGACGGTGTTCAAAAACACCTCAGATCACAAAGGCTCTAACAGTTTATTGTCCGCTGAATGAGTGAAAAATGATAATGACGTCTTAATGAACTTTATATACATTTCAATTAGTAGGTGAAATTATAAGCCAAATAATGTTAGATGCAACTATATATATATATATAATCACCATGTGATATATGCATAAAATACTCATGCGGGCCTCTGTGATGTAGTGGTTAGCGATACCGACCATCAGTCAGCATGGCCCGCCTGTGGTCGGGCCTACATGGGTTCGAATCCTGGGTGTTGCAGTCTGCCCATAGCCAATACCAGGTGTTCCTCCTTTTCTTCGGGTTGATCAATGAATGGGTACATGACTAAAAGTGAGGAGTGTTGCGTAATTACCTGTCTGTGCAGTATGGGGAGGAAGGTTTGCACTCGTGGGGCATAATGCTTAAACATTCTCTACTATCATACGGCTACTTAACCTTATATACATTGTCTGCACTAACCATGCCCTCAGTCATTCTGTTCCATTCATCCATCACTCTTATACTATAGAAGCGATTTTTTTTTTTTCACGTTTTCATTAACAAGTTTCCTGTTTAATTTTGCGTTATGTCCTGTGGCTGCTCTGTCCCTGCGTCTCTTGAGGAACTGCAACTGAATAATAATTAGCTGCACAGCAATAACAAGCATTCAGCACGTACACAATGAAACAGCTCTAATCCAATATAACCTTAATATGCTTAGAAATTAGTTCTCTGCAACAACGCTAAACCCTTCTCATTCAAACCAATCCTTATCCAACCACCAATCCTCGGGCAGAAATGAAGAGCTCACCCCTGCCTCATAATTCAGTCAACCTTTCCTCAACAAACACAACAGTGACAAGAAATATGAACACTGAAATGACCTAACATGCACTAAACAATCGCCCACTCAAATCGGTATTAGATACCAGCCCACCAGACATACACCCTTTTGATACTACCCTCTCTAGACTTTAACAGGTTATCTTTTCTCGTCTGTTTTCTAAACAAAGCTCATCTCTCCAACATTTACAAGCACTTCTACGGCAAACCACAAGACCCTCTTGTGCCCAAAATGCTACCTGCACACTGAAGACGCTGAACACCTCCTCCTCGATTGTCCTGAGCTCACCTCACAGAGACACTCATAACGCCACCTCATTTATGACCTACAGTCTCACCTGTAGGACGTGGCCCGAATCCTGAGCGTTAAGGGAACCTCGCAGAAAGAACGTCTGGGACAGTTAGGTAGAGTTATAGGCATATGTATATCTATTATTCTTCTTTTCACTAAGATAAAACGTCTGCCTTCAATGAAAAATGATGAAACTGAAACGCAAGATCAGTTTCAGGTTGACAAACTGCTTTTAAGATTAATTACGCCAGACGATATTATTGCAATGCCTCTTCCCACTGTCATGGATATGTCAAAATGATAATTGCATGTGAGGAATATAGAGTACATTAGGAAATATATTCTTCCCTACATATGCATTAACTGAAGAGCCATTTTGCTTAGTAATATACACATAAATGATACAGAAGAGCTGAGGCTGTATATGTCAGGCTGGTACGCTCCAGAGTTATCCTCCTTCTCTGTACAAGACTTCCAGCTGCCCCTGTCTGCAGACGTCACCATCATCTGGCAATCTTCTTCATCTGGCAATCTTCCACGTCAGAAGATTCCACTTTTCTCATCGTTCTCTCTCCAATGGAAATGTAGATATGTCTGGATAATGATCTACAACCACAGTAAAAATCAGTCACCTACGGTCAACTATTTTTACAAACCGTACATCAGTGCATGATTTTGAAATAAAAAAGTCCACAGTTGCTGGTTTTTGAATAATATCTCACCATACTTTATAGCCTTCACATGTTTTCTTTCGTAAGTATATAATCAAAACAATCCGTTGTCTATACCTCATACTGTATAAGTCATAACCTAAGACCACGAAGGTGAAGAGCTTAAAAGGCGAACCGGAACAATCAGGAATGATTCTTAACATTTTCCTTCCAGACGCCTGACGGTGGCCCCACACATCTCTGCTGACACAGTACCACACGTCTGTCATATCTGGTGAATAATAAGAAGCTTTTACGAGTTTTTATGATCATGCGAACTTAACTAACCACGTATGTACAAACGGTAACTTAAGATCGTGAGATTGTTCTTCCAGTTGAGAGAAGTTCAGGTTGATGATATGAAATACTTTCATTGTACAATATTTACCATTTTGAGATAATGAGAATATCCATCTATCAGAAAAGAAATCTTTTAACATAAACAAGAGCTCAGAAAATATTTTTTTGGTAAAGAAAAGTCGTTTGCAAATGTCAAACACAGATGGACACGACAGATATGAAACACAATAAATCATGAAAAGATACCAATACATATAAACAACGAATGATTTGAATTAACGAAGATACATTTTTGTAAAGAATGCAGATAGATACACTAAGAAACATAGATGTGTAGTGTAGTTTTATGAGCCGTCCAGGACAACATGGAAGAAAAACATCTAAAGCATCAAGCAGATATCCAATTAAAGAACATGCAAGAAACAAAATTAAGCAAAGTTCATATCTTTTTCTAAAAATTCAATGAAAGTGTGGGTGCACAAGAGCAGAAAAAGATATTCACATAAAAACTATCATCTTCCAGTATGAATAATGAAAAATTGATCTCAATGCCAATATTATGAGAACGACATGAGTAACACATCTTGACATGAGAACAAGATGTGTGAACACACACAGACCTGTACACGCACAAAAAAACTATCCAGTTTAAAGTCCATGTCATCCACTCTCACTGAGGATATAACGAAACAGCTAAGGAGAGTTCCGTGGCAGAATGCCGCTGAGCAAAGCCAAAACCCCCAACAGAATATCTGGTCCTGAGATCATCGTATTGAGCCACCATTAAAGCACTGAGGATATATTGTGGTATTTCCCTAAAGAACATTTGTCTTGTTGACGCCTCACAGCCTCGCTGGGGCCAGGATCTGCATATTCGATAACCAGGCCAAGTCCCTATCAGACATGGGCAACCTTGTTTCATTATCATACGCCTTCCTAAGAAACATTTCAGTCCCTTAGTTTCTGTGGGCAGTACACATATGTATGACGTTCACTTAATCATCTGAATAACAATGATAGAGCCTGATATCGCTGAATGAATGATAATATACATAAGCGGTAGTGTGACGATTAGCGTTGTTGACAATGAGGAATTCACGGGCAGCCCAGGGTCGAGCACATCGGTTCGAATCCCAATTGCGACAGTCGGTCAACACTTGGAGGATGAAGCGGGTTAGGATATGACTGACCCCTGTAGCAGCAGAGCTAAGAGAGATAAAGAAAATGTTCGGGAATAATTAAGGATTTATAATAGGTAAGATGATTTACCAAGTCCATATAAGAATTACTACAGCAATAAGTATTTAATTAAGATATCTGCATTAGCCTCTCAAAAAGTGTTTCCACCTTGTTCTCACCACTTTCCTTAAGGAAACTTTTTGCTTGATAAGAAATGGAGTTTGCCAGCATAATCGAGCCTCTTATTTTTCCCTAAGCATTAACGAACACCTTGAGGTAGTGGAGCCGCTACCTGGTACTCTGTGTGTCTGGTCCACCCGTCCTCAGTAAAGCTGGAACTTTCAATACGACTTTATCCACCAGCGTTGAGAGGTACAACAGAGATGCCGCCAGAGCAAGATATCACGCGCCCTGTGCAGGGCAGGTATGGGCCGGCCAGCACGGGACTGCCCTTTGGTCAGAGCAAACTGCGCCACCAAGTTTCCCGGCCTCATTACCAGCCTCATGACGCCACCAACCTCAACATGGCCTCCTCTCCTCCTTCACTTCAACGACCGGAGTCTTCTGCCTTCCTCCCGACCTGCGCCCCAAGAGCGCTCTCGCTCCTCGTCTTCCCCGCCTTAACTCTCATGTTAGTCTACACCTCACGATGATCACGTGTGACCCTGATGATCATGATGATGATGACTTTGACCTTCACGTCATGTGATCTTGATGATTATGATGATGATCTTGTCCTTCACGACTTGTTACCTTGATGATGATGGTCATGACCTCGACCTTCACGATGTTGTGACCCTGTTGATGATCTTGACCTTCTAGACATGTGACTTTGATGATGATGATGATGATGATAATGATGATGACCTTGACCTTCACGTCGTGTGATTGTGGAAGATAAGAACATAAGATGATGAGAAGTGAGGACACTGCAAGAACTCTATTGACCCATGCTAGGCAGGTCCTGAGTCTGTCCACCCTACAACCGACCGCTTGAACCCATAAACACACCCAAACTTCGTTTAAAGCTACCTAAAGACCTAGCTTCCACTACTATATTTGGCAACATATTTCATAAATCTACTACCCTATTCCCGAACTAATATTTGCCCACATCCGACCTGAATCTATTTTTCTCTAATCTAAATCCATTATTTCTTGTCCCATCCGATGGCGCCGTTCTAAGAACTTTATTCCGGTTATCTTTATTAATGTCCTTCACCCTTTCAAAAACTTCAGTCATATCCCCTCTACCTCCTCCTCTTAAGTGAGTGTAGATTGAGCCTTTCTAATACTCCTTCATAAGTGAGGTTTCTAATTACAGGAATCATTTTTGTCATTCGCCTTTGTACTCTCTCGAAAAAATCTATAACAACTGCATAGTATAGAGCCCAAAACTGTACCGCACAGTCCAAATGTGGTCTCACCAACGCAAGATAAAGTTGCAATAATACTCTTGAAGTTTTATTGCTAACAGTCCTGTTAATGAACCCTAATATCCTATTAGTATTATTACGCACTGTAATACATTGTTGCCGCGGCTTAAGATCTTTGCTCACCAATGCTCCTAAATCTCTTTCCCATTTCGTTTTACCAATAGTAATATTGTCCAGTTTGTAATTAGTGTTCCTGTCTTTACTCACGCTAAGCGTTTTGCATATATCTATATTGAATTCCATTTCCCATGTACCAGCCCACTCTGATAATGTTATCTAAGTCCCTCTGCAATTTCACTGAATTTATCACGGCCCCTATTTTTGCATCATCGGCAAATTTAATTAAGTCGCTGGTTATTCCCATATCCAGATCATTAACATTTACAACGAACAAGAGCAGTCCCAAGACTTACCCATGAGGAACACTACCGGCTACATTGCTCCAGTCAGATGTAACTCCGTCAATGCATACCCTCTGTTCTCTGTCAGTAAGCCACGTCCTAATCCGATTAAATACAAAAGTCCCGATGCCGTGCGCCGCTATTTTTCTAAGCAGACGTACAATATCACGATTTTTTCATCATCTCTTTCTCGAATAACCGACATAACATTACTCAAGTCTTCACTAAAATCATTTCTTTCAAATCTTGCAAAACAAAATGAATTTTTATCATTCATTTATGTAACAATGTTTTCTGACTCAAGCATGTTAAGTTTTTATTATAACCACATAATGTTTTCAATCCTTTCCACAAATCTTTCACACGATGTGTTCTAAATAACCGCTCAATCTTTTCCTTGTAAGTTCTTTTTGTACCCAATGTTTTCTTGTTAAATCATCTTTGTATTGATTCGAACATAGACGGATCTCTATTTTGTATGATTCTACATTTTTCATTGAGCATATTTTTCAGTTCTTTGTTTATCCAAGGATTGTTATTGGGATAGACAGTTATTTCTTTACTTGGCACTGTCATATCAACACAAAATGAAAATTATTCTAAAAGATGTTCAAATATGTATTAAGATTTAATCCTACTGAAGTAAACGAACTTCGTCTCATTCGAGGTAAATTATTTACCCACGAACTTGTATCCATTACTGCAAGTGAAATCAGACTGAACTAGTCTTAGGTACATTCTAGATCAAGATTATCAAAATCTTTGATCATTTTGAATATTTGTGTTAGATCATCTTATAACGTTCTCTTTTCTATGCTAAATATATTCCATTCGCTTAATCTCATTTCACAGGATTTGTTTCTCAGTCCGGGAATCATCTTGGTGGCTCGACGTTGACCAACACGCCATGACCTGTAGAGGTCACTCATCACACAGTGACCTGCCAACAAAGACCTGCACTTGATGTCTTTCCCAAGTGAACCCGCATGAGATGACTTCCACGGGATATCCTTTAGGTAATGACCTTCCCATCATGACCTACACAGGAGGACCTGTTCATGATACTCTATATTCTTACCTTCCATTCGTTATACTTTCAGAACTGCAGCACATCGTAGCTACAAATGAAATTATATCCTAAATGAATTAACTGTATTGTAAGATTGTCCGAAACACTGGCTGGGATATAATATCATCAGTAGCTTCACATTCCTCCTGCATAAACCGTAAGTTATTACGATATGGTTTGTATAGGCATATTCTTCTTTATGAATATTAGTGTAAACCATTTAACTATCTCACCTTACTGTAGTTAAACGTCCAAATAATTACCTTTCCGATGCAAGTTCTACTGTAGGTTACTCCGAACTGCGTTATTATAAACAGTATCTATGCGTAAAATACTTTCATAATGAATTAACTATGGAATCAGAAAGTGGTATGTGACCGTTTCCAGACTGTCTGACTCACAAGGTTGTTAACATGTTCAAGTTCAGCATTAACAGAAAAGCCATCAATATTTGTTTGGTAAGGTGCCAGTAGTAGTGTCAGCAACGCCATTGCTAGTAAAGTGCCAGTAGTATTGTCAGCACTGCCATTCTGACAAGTGCCATAAGTAATCTCAGTACAATCATTTCCGGTAAAGTGTCGCCAGTAGTGTCAGTACTACTATAGCTGGCAAAGTGCCAGTATTGATGTCGGCACCACCATTACTACTGGAATGACAGTAAAAGTGTCAGCTCATCAATTCTGGCAATGTGTCAATAGTTGTGTCAGTACTACGATTGTTGATTAAGTTCTTGTACTAATGGCAGCACCATTATTGCTTATACTGTGCTAGCATTAGTGTCAGCACTATAATTGCTTGTCAAGTTCCAGCGGTAGTGTCAGCACCATCACAACCGCTAAAGTGCCAAAATCAGTGTCAACATTATAGTTTTTGGTAACATGTATATAGCAGTATCATCACCATCATTACTACTAAAGTTCCAGGAGTAATGTCAGCACCACAATCGCAAGTAAAGTGCGAGTGGTAGTGTCAGCAAACACATCGCTGGTAAAATACCAGAAGTCGTGTCAGCACCACCACTGCTGGTAAAAAGACAGCAGTATTGTCAGCACGACCATACCTGGTAAAGTGCCAGTATTAGTGTCAACACCACAAGTGCCAGCAGTAGTGTCACCAATACAATTGCTAGAAAAGTGTCAGTTTTAGTGTCACTTTCACCATTGAGGGTAAGCTGACAGAAGTAGTGTCAGTACCACCTTTCTGGTAAAGTGCAGGTAGCAGTGTCAGCGCAACCATTGCTGGTAAAAGGCCATTAATAGAGTCAGCATCGACAATGCTGATAGTTTCAGTATCACCGAATTGCTGATAAAGTGCAACCTGTTGTATCACCACCACCATTGTAAGTAAGGTGCCACTGGTCGAGTTAGTACTATGATAGCTGGTAAAATGGCAATTGCAATGTCACCACCACCATTGCTATTAAAGTGCCTGTATTAATAATGTTAGCACCACCATTACCGGTAAATTGTCAGCAATAGTGTCAGCACCAGAACTGCTTAGTAAAGTTTCATCAGTACTTTCAGCACCACCATTGTTGGTGCAGTGCCACTTGTATTGTCAGCACCATAATTCCTGGTAGCAGTGTCAGCAACACCATTGCTTGTGAAATGCCAACAGTCTTGCTAGCACCTCCTTTCCTAGTAAAATGCCAGTAGAAATGTTAGCACCACCATCTCTGGGGAAAAAAACCATTAGTAGTGTCAGCACCACCATTGCTGGGAAGGGCCAGTTGTAGTGTCAAAAGCAGCATTGCAGATAAAGTTCCAATGGTAGTGTCACCACCATCATTGTAGCTAAGCTCCAGAAGTAATGTCAGCTCCACCAATGCTGGTAAAGTGCAGCTAATAGTTTCAGCAAAATAATCGCTCTGAAAGTACCAGTTATAGTGTAAGAATATCATTTTGCTAGTAAAGTGCTAATTGTAGTGTCAACACCATCAGTATTGGTAAAGTGCCAGTCGTAGTGTTAGCACTGTTATTATTAGTAAAGTGTCAGTAGTAATGTATTCACCACCATTACTGGTAAAGTGCCACTAGTAATGACAGCAACACCATTTCTGGTAAAGTGCCAGTAGTAGTGTAAGCACCACTATTGCTGGTAAAGTGCTACAAGTAGTATCTGCACCACTATTACAAGAAAATGCCAGCAGTAGTGTAACCACTGTACTGTCACTGATAAAGTGCCAGCAGTGGTTTCAGCAGCATCATTACCCATAAAGGCCCGGTAATACTCTCTGTATCACAGTTACTGGTATGGTGCCACTAGTTGCGTCAGAACTATCATTACTTGTGAAGTGTCACTAGTATTGGCTGCACCACCATTAATTGCAAAATGCCTACAGTTGTGCCAGCATCAACATTGCTGGTAAAGTGCCGATGATAGTGTCAGCACCATCAGTGGTGATTAAATGCTAGTAGTAGTGTTAACATCCTCATTGCCCGTAAAGTGTCAGTAATAGTGTCAACACCGACAGCGCTGGTAAAGTGCCAGCAGTAGTATCAGCATCACAATTGCTAGTATAATGCAAGTAGAAGTCTCAACACCACATTGTATTTTAATCACTAGCATTATGATAAAGTATCACTAATAATGTCAGAACCACCATTGTTTGTAAAGTGCCGATTGTAGTGTCAGAACCAATTTTGCTGATAAAAAAGGGCCAGTAATACTGTCAGCACCACCATTGCTTGTTAGCTGTCGGTAGTATTACCAGCACTACCATTGCTAGCAAAGTGTCAGTAGAAGTGTCAGCACCACCATTACTAGTACATTGCCAGTGATAGAGTCAACACCATCATCACCTGCTAATTTTCATCAGTAGTTTCAGCACCACCATTGTTGTATAAAGTGGTAGTAGCAGTGGCAGCACCACACCAACTGATAAAGTGTCAATGATAAGCGTCAGCACCACTATTGCTTGTAAAGTGCTAGCGATGGCGTCAGCACCACCTTTGTTGGTTAAGTGCCAGCAGTAGTGTCGGAATCACCCTTGCTGGAGAAGAGCCGATAGTAATGTCAAGAGTAAAATTCCTGGTAAAATGCCACTATTTATGTCAGCAGCATCATTGCTAGTAAAGTACTAGGAGTCGTTTCAGCACCGAAAACGCTCGTTAAATGCCAGTAGTAGTGTCAGCATCAACAATGCTGCAAAATGTCAATAGCGGTGTCAGCACCAAAACTGTTGGTAAATTGTTAGTAGTAGTGTCACAGCCAACATTGTTGGTAAAGTGCCAGTGGTAGTGTCAGCACCGCCATTGCTGGTAAAGTGCCAGTACAAGTGTCACCAACACCGCTGCTGCTAAAGTGCCAGTGGTAGTGTCAGCACCATCATTGCAGGAGAAATGCCAGCGGCACTGTAACCAACACCATTAATGGTAAAATGTCAGTAGTATTGTTAGCACTACCATTGCTCTTAAGATGCCAGTGGTGATAAAGTGCCAATTCTGGTAAAGTGCCATCAGTAGTGTCAGCACCACCAGCGCTGGAGAAATACTACTTGTAGTGTCAGTACAGCCAATACTGGTAAAGTTTCATCAGCAGTGTCAGCAAAACCATCTCTAGCAAAGTGCCAGTAATAATGTTAGCACCTCAGTTCATGGTAAAATGCCAGCAGTATTGTCAGCACCACCATTGACAGTAGAGTTCCAGTGGCAGTGTCAGCGCCACCATCGATAGCAAATTAATAGAAAGTTTAAGCACAACCATACTGGTAAATGCTAGTAGTAGTGTCAGAACCGCAATTGCTGATTAAGTGCCGGTAGTATTGTAAGCACCGTCGTTGCTGGTAAAGTTCCGCTAGTAATGTCAGTACAAACATTGCCGATAAACTGTTAGTTGTCGTGGTAGCACCACCAATACTAGTAAAGGACTAGTTGTAGTGTCAGCACTATAATAGCTGGTAAATATCTGTACTAGTTTTATCACCAGGATTGTTGTGCTATGTGCTAATAGTAGCGTCAGCATCACATTTACTGCTAATGTACCGCTGGTAATGTCAGCACCACCATTGCTGGTAGAGTGCCAAGAGTAGTGTCAGCACAAACATTGTTGGTAAAATACCAGCTGTAGTGTCACCACAACTATTCCAAGGAAATGCTAGTAGTATCGTAACACTATTATTGCTAGTAAAGGGCGAGTAGTAGTGTCAGTACCACAACTGCCAGTAAAGTGCCACTACTGGTGTCAGGACCGCTATTTTTAGTAAAGTGCCAGGTTTAGTGTCAGTACCGCAATTGCTAGTAAAGTACCGGGAGCAGTGTAATAAATATCATTGCTGTTAAAGTTCCAGAAGTGGTGTCAGCATCACTATTCCTGGTAAAGTGTCAGCAGTCGTGCCAGCACCACCATTGCTGGTACTGTGCCAGCAGTAATGTCGGCAGCGCCATTGATAGGATAGCGCCAATAGTATTGTCACACTACTGCTGCTGTAAAAGTGCCACTAGTAGCGTCAGCACCATCATTGCTGATAAAGTGCCAGTAGTAGTGCCAGCACCACCATAGCTGTTAAAGTGCTGGTAATAGTTATAGCGCCACCACTGCTGGTTAAGGGCCAGTTGTAATGTCAGCAGAACAATTGCTGGTAAAGTGCCACTAGCAGCGTCGGCGCAATCACTGCTGCTAAGGTGCCAGTAGTAGTTTCAGCACCACCATTCCTGGTAATGTGCCGTTATAAGTGTCACTTCCATCATTGCTGATAAAGTGCCACTAGTAGTGTGAGAACAATTGTTCTTTGTGATATGCCAGTACTAATGCCAGCAACACCGATACAGGTAACGCGTTAATATCATTTCAGAACCACCTTTGCTGTTAAAGTACAACAAGTGGTGTCAACACCAATATTAATGTTGAAATGCTGATATTAGCGTCAGCACAATCATTGCCGGTAAAGGCCCAGTGGTAATGCCAAAACAAAATTGCTGGCAAAGTGCCGCCAGTGTTTTCAGCACCATCATTTACCGTAATTTGTCGATATTAAGGTCAGCATCATTATTGCCGTGGTGGTACTAGAATGAGTGTGGTTGAGAGAGTTATAGGAGGGTGTGCTGAAATGGTTTGGACATATTGAGGAAATGAGTTAGTAAAAGTTGACAAAGAGGATATATCTCTAAGTAGTGGAGGGAGCAAGGAAACAGACGAAAAGGCCACATTCGCTCACACTCAATCCCTAGCTGTCATGTGTAATGCACCGAAACCACAGCTCCCTTTCCACATTCAGGCCCCACAGACCTTTCTATGGTTTACTCCAGACGTTTCACTTGCCCTGGTTCAGTCAACTGACAGCACGTTGACCCCAGTATACTTCACCGTTCCATTTCACTCTATTCCGTGCACGTCTTTCACCCTCCTGCATGTTCAGGCTCCGACCGCTCAAGATCCCACTCACTCCATCACTCCAACTCCAACTTGGTCTCCCGCATCTCCTTCTTCACTCCGCCTCTGACATATATCCACTTTGTCAACCTTTACTCACTCATTCGTTCCATATGTCCAAACCATTTCAACACACCCTCTTCTTCTCTCTCAACCACAATTTTTATCAACACACATCTCTCTTACTCTTACAATACTTACTCGATCAAATCATCTCCACCACATATTGTCCTTAAACATTTCATTTCCAACACATCCACCCTCCGTCCGTACAACTCTATCTATAGCCCATGCCTCGCAACCATATAATATTGCTGGAACTACTATTCCTTCAAACATACCC
>JAYMFT010069820.1:0-14620 GCA_038088735.1 Panulirus argus
ATATGTCCAAACCATTTCAACACACCCTCTTCTGCTCTCTCAACCACACTCTTCTTATTACCACACATCTCTCTTACTCTTATATAACATACTCGATCAAACCATCTCACACCATATATTTTCCTTAAACATTTCATTTCCAACACATCCACCCTCCTACGTACAACTCTATCTATAGCCCATACCTCGCAACCATATGATGTTGTTGGAACTACTATTCCTTCAAACATACCCATTTTTGCTCTTCAAGAAAATGTTCTCTCCTTTCACACATTCTTCATCGCTTCCAGAACCTTCGCCCCCCCCCACCCCACCCCACCGTATGACTCACTTCCAGTCCATGGTTCCATTTCCTGCCAAGTCCACTCCCAGATATCTAAAATACTTCACTTCCTTCAATTTTTCCCCATTCAAACTCACTCCCCAACTAAATCGTCCCTCAACCCTGCTGAACCTAATAACCTTGCTCTTATTCACATTTTACTCTCAACTTTATCCTTTCACACACTTTTCCAAACTCAGTCTACAACTTTTGCAGTTTCTCACTCGAATCAGCCACCAGGACTGTATCAACGGCGAACAACAACTGACTCATTTCCCAGGCCCTCTCATCCCCAACAGACTGCATACTCGCCCCTCTCTCCAAAACTCGTGCATTTACCTCCCTAACCATCCCATTCATAAACAAATCAAACAACCAAGGGGACATCACACACCCTTGACACAGACCGACCTTCACTGGGAACCACTCAATTTCTTTTCCTACTCATACACATGCCTCCAGTCACAAACAAAAGTCCACATCAAGGACAATCCTTAATTAAAATATTGAGAGAATTATGAAAGGGAAAGTATTTATGAATTTTGGAGAACAGACAGACACTTGATGGAGAAAGGTGGGCAGGTTGATCCATCAATAACCAAAGAGACAGATCGGCCAGGGAGGAAGCTAAATATGAAGGAGCAAAGTGATGGAAGAATGCCAAAAGAGAGGGGCTTAGAGATGAGATCCCAATCCCACACCCTTTCAGAAGCCTTAGATATGACATGGGCAACTACATATAACTCCCCAAAACCTTTCTGGGATGATGACCAGACATGAGTAAGATAGGAAAAAAATATCACCAGTGTATCTCATCTTACAGAAGCCATACTGGTGATCAGAGAAAAGACTGATTCTTGAGGTGTCTAAGGATATGGGAGTCGAAAAGGGATTCAAAGACTTTAGAAATGGTAGATGCCAAAGTAAATGGATAATAGGTAGAAAGGTCAGAAAGGTCAACCTTCTCAGGGCTGGGATTTATCAATACATGCTTCCAAGCAAGAAGGAAAAGTTTTGGTTTTTAAACAGAAATGGAACAGACGAGCAAGCACAGGTGCAAGCTCTGAGCACACTATTTCAGTACACGGGGATGGATGCCATCCAGACCATACGACCTGTTTATGTCCAAAAAGAGAAGTATTTTTCTGACAGTCCATAAAGAGATTTAGGGGAGGGGCATAGCATTAGTAAGGGGAGCATCAAGGAGTGAAGGGATGTTAGTAATCCAAGGAATAGTTCGAGGAGAAACAAGAACCAAAGAAAGTTGCTATAGTACCGTCAGAATGTAAACATGAAGGAAAGGTAGAGTGACAGTCGTTAGAGATGCCCTTACCTAATGACCAGAAAGACCTATCTGTGGATGATGAGAGGCTATTGTCCTTCCTTTGAATAAAGGCTGAATAAAGGAACGCTTTGCCTCATGGATAACATGCCAGCAATGATTATGGGTAGTGATAATAGCTGAAAGGGAGTCAGAGGAAGGAGAATTTTTCCAAGCTCAATATGCCCAATCCCTTGCCTGAATGGCCTCAGAACAGGAACGGCTGAACATGGATTGGATGAAGAGGTCGTCATGGAGGAAGAGGGGATAAATACTTCCATTCCCATAAGAAAAACCTCTGCTATGTGTTTGGTGGAGACAGAAGCATCACCATGGAAGAGACAGTACTGTACTCAAAGATACCTAAAGAAACTCAGAAAAGAAGTTACATATGTTATTCCAGTCAGCTCTGTTGAGGTGCCAGTATTTACACTTCGAAGGGGTTGCTGGAGGGGGAGGAGCCATTAGATTAGAAACGTTTATGAGTGTGATCAGATGAACCAATTGGGGGTGAGATTGTGTACTTACAGCAGGATTGATTAGAGGTGAAAAACAGATCCAGAATATCTGGAGAGTGATCACAGTGGTTATGAACATGGGTAGGGTGGGAGATAACTTGTTCTACAATATTGAGCAAGGAGAACATGAGAGCTTCAATCCCTCCACCATACATATGAGATGAATTCAACAATTTCCCAAGGTGAATAATGCTGAAATCTCTAAGGTAAAGGATCTCAGCTTATGGGTGAGAGAATGCCCATCTTATGGCAGGAGTTTATATGTGTGAGGGATAAGAGAGAGAGGAAAAGTGTGGTAGTCGGGAGAGACCTTGAGCCTCTTAACATCAAAGTTTTTTGACTCAAGGTTCTTGAGGTGTGCAACAGAAAAGACAGAAATTGATCATGATGGGGAATTAAGAGTTTCAGGGTCTACTTTCTGAGATGTACCATATATAAAGAAATTGCTGAAAATAGAAAAATATAGTGTGTACATATGTAAATATATGTATGTCCACATATGGTAAGTACTGAAACAGAAATACCATTATCAGAGGAGAAATTGCATATAAATATGAGTGTAAGGAAACTATAACACTGGTGTAGTAAAGTAAGTGCATACATATTGTGTCATACAGTGAAAGATGTATCGCACAGCTATAAGAAAGAGCCATGGTGTAAGCCTTGACTAACCTGAAAAAATTGTCATGTGTGAGCATCATCACACAAGAGAGTATAGATCAACCAAATCATCTTATAGAATGTGTGTTTTAGAAAGACTAACTCTCACATGGCTTTTTTTTTTTTTTTTTTTTTTTTTTTTTTTTTTTTTTTAAATACACAGTGGGGGGTTACATAAGGTATGGTGCTGCTGCAGTCAACAGGTTAAGAAGGAGTATGACAGTAGAGAATGTTCAAGAGACGGGGCCTCATGAGTGTAAAACTCCCAACCCACACAGCACAATATGTAATTACAAATAGGCATTTACACCCAGTTTCTTCCTTATTTGTCATTTAGGCTCACAACTTGCATCCATACAGCACCAATGAAACTACTATACCATCAAACATGATCATCCTTACCTTCACAGACAGAGACCTATCTTTATATGCTCCTAGTTGGCTTCCTGAGCACTGCAGGAGCCCCACAGAGAGGGATCCTGAAGCAGAGAAGTAGGGTGGGATAAGGTACCACCTCATGCAAGTGACAATTAACTCAATATCCCTAAAAGATTCACACACAGGTTTACACTTACACTACTATCCATGTGTGTGTGTATATGCATGCTTTTTTGTGTGTGCACTTAAGAGGGAGGAGGAGGTTCATTCAACTTTCCGCCTGATTTATGCATTAATATGCAGGTACACCGAAACACAGACAAACACTTTTACTATACTTGAAAGTCAAATAAACTATCTTTCAAATATCAAATATGGTACCTACGATAAATCAACTAATCATATACCAGTAAAAAAAAAATACTTTAATAATAATTTTACTCACCAACTGAAGAGATGAAGCAGTCAGAGGAGCATTGGAGGAGTGATGGAGCAGGCTATGAGTAAGGAATTTTACTTCATCTGTATGTTTCATACAAGAATTTATCACATATTCTTTCACTTAAATAACTGATGACATCTACAGAAAATTTTTCATTCTCTGGTTAATAAAGAAATCTGAAACTATTTAAATCAAAGTATTTTTCAGATTCTATATGGTTAACTGTAAAATCTATGGCAATTTTTCTTTTCCCCAAATTTTCCCATTATTTTGTCAATTTCACTATTCTGTATTTTCTTATTCCTGGACTGTATTCAACTAACTGAATATCAGCACACTCATATTCACAAACCTAGCTCACTTGAAAGCCTTTTCTTCACTCTCATGCAATAAATTCTTTTCCAACTTAAAAACTTTGCAATGTAAGCCAATAAGACTAACATATAAATGTTCATCACTGAGTACTGCAAGGTTCTCTATACGTGAATTCAGGCAAATGATAAACATATCAGCAATTTCTACTACCTTCATAATTTTTGTAAGGCTGCTTTAGAAGGTTTCATCCATACACAACATAACAAAATCTTACCGATTCACAGACCATTCTAAAAGTTCTTTTCTTAAGATCATTATCATTAATAACTCAGTGATATGTGTGGCGTATGTGCATAGGCATAAAATGCTAATCATATATCAAGGTGAATACAAATTTTTTTCTACAAAAATGTCAATAAATTAAATACACAAACAAACACACATACATTCTTTTATACTTGTCTGGCATTTCTTGCTTTAGCAAAGTTGACCCAAAAACAAAGGAAGACCACATTTACTCACCCATTCTCTAGCTATAAAGTGCAATGCAACAGAATCATAGCCCCCTATCCACAACCAGGTCCCAAAGACCTTTTCATGGTTTCCCCCAACTGCTTCACATACCCTGCTTCAGTTCACTGACAGCACATCACCCCCTGTACCCCAAATAGTTCCAATTCATTCTACCCTATGCACATCTTTCACCTTTCAACATGTTCAGGCCCCAAGCACTCATATCTTTCACTCCATCCTTCTATCTCTAGTTTGGTCTCCCCCTTCTTTTTCCTTCCCCTTTAGACACATAATTTCTCTCTGTCAACCCCTCCTCACTCATTCTCTCCTTTGTAAAAACCATATCAGCACATCCTCTTCAGCTCTTTCAACCACACTCTTCTCATTACCACACCTCTCTTACCCTTTCATTACTTACTTGATCCAACCAAATCACACAAATACCATTCTCAAACATTCATTTCCAACACTTTCTCCCTCCTCCACAAATCCTCATCTATAGCCTATGCCTCAAATCCATACATCATTAGAACTAGTATACCTTCAAACATAACCATTCCTCCATCACAAGATAAACAGCTCTTTCAATGCAATCCTCAATGCTCTAAGAATCTTCCTCCTCTCACCCACCCTACGAATCACTTCCATTTCCATGATTTCATTCGCTGCCATGTCCACTCCCAGGTATCTAAAACATTTCACATCTTCCAAATTCTTCTCAGTTCACACTCAAACCTCAACTAACCTGTCCCTCTGCCTTGCTCAACCGAATAACTTTGCTTTTATTCGTATTTACTCTCTGCTTCGTCTTTCACACTCTCTCCCAAACTGTCCAAAGACTTCAGCAGTTTCTCACTCAAATCTGCCATCAGTGCTATACCAACTGCAAAACACCCAGCGATTCACATCCCAGGCCCCCTCACCCCTTAGAGACTACATACTCACCTCTTTTTCAAAGAACCATGCATTTACCTCCCTAACCAACCCATCCATAACCAAATTAAACAGCCATGGTGACATCACACACCCATGCTGCTCACCAACCTTCACCTGGAACCACTCATTCTCCCGTCTTCTAATTGTACACATTCCTTAAAGTCTTGATAAAAACTTTTCAATGCTTCTGGAAGCTTTCCTCCAACATCATGCATTCTGTAGAAACTCCAAAAATGCATCTCTATCAACCGTCATATGCTTTTTCAAGATCCATAAACACTACATACAAATCCTTCCTTTTCCATAAGCATTTCTCACACACTATCTTTAAAACAAGTACTAGATCCACACATCCTCTACCACTCCTGAAACCCCATTACTTGATCCAAACATCCTCTATCACTCCTGAAACCACAGTGTTCTTACCCAATCTGCTGATTTGTACATAACTTCACCTCTCAATCATCGCTCTTTCATACACCCTACCAGGTACACTCAATAAACTTATACCTCTGTAGTTCAAACACACATCTTAGTCCCCTTTGCCTTTATAGAATGGAATTATATATATGAATTCAGTCAATCCTCAGGAATCTCACTGCGATCCATACATACACTAAAAATCCTAACTAACCAATCAACAACACAGTCTCCCCTTTTCTTAAAAAATTTAACACCAATACCATCCAATCCTAACATTTTGCTATATTTTATCTTAAGAAAAGCTGTCACCACCTCTTCTCTCTTCACCTAACCACTTTCCATGGCTCTTTCACTTCACACAACTCCCTGATCCACCCTAAAACTGCCACCTTATCATCAACAGATTCAACAATCCTCCAAAATACTCCCTCCATCTCCTCCTTACAACCACTTCCCTAGTTGCCTCTCCCTATTTTCCATTTGTTTTCCTGTTTTACAAAGCACTATCTCATTTCCCCCTAAAGTTTACTGATACTCGCTCACTTCAACTCACATTTGCCCTTTTTTCAGACCTTGCACCTTCCTCTTGATCTCCTGCTGCTTTCTCTGGTACACCTTCCAATCATCTGCACTCCTTCCCTGTAAGTACCATATATGCACCTTTCTCTTCTCTTTCACAAGCAACTTTCCTTAACTCATCCCACCAATCACTATCCTTACTCGACTGCTAACTTCCCAACTTCCATGTGCCAAACACTTCTCTCTCACATGCCAGCATTACTTCCATACATATTTCCTATTCCTCACCTACTCCCCTTGCTTCATTTACTCTCACCTTCAGCTATTCTACACTCAATTTCTCCCGGTATTTCTTTACACACATCTCTTTTCCAAGCTCATTTAGATTTACCACCTTCTCCTTCACATCATTTTCTCTTTCCCAATGCCCCTAAAAACCTTCACCCCTGTTTCCACCAGTTAATGGTCAAACATTCCATCATCTGCCCCTTAACACATTCACATCAAAGAGGATCTTTTGCATGCCTATCAATTAATATGCATTCCAATAATGCCCTCAGGCCTTTCCTACCCACCTATCTTTTTGCATGTATATCCATCTTTCTATACCAGGTCTTCCAAATCACCAGTCCTTCTTTAGCACATAGCTCAACAAGCTGTTTACCATTCCAATTCACATCGCTGAATACCCTATGTCCTCCAATTGTAACCTCATCTGCCACATTACTCACTCTTAAGTTTGAATCACCCTCAACTAATACATAATGGCTAGCATCAAAACTGTTGACACACCCAATCAGCTGTTCCCAAAATATTTGCTCTTCCTCCTCCTCCTCCTCCTTCTCATGAACAAGTGCAGACATCAAAAGTCATCCCTCTCTCACAACCCAGTTTCATCTCTACCCACATCAATCTCGAGTTCAATTCCCTACCCAGTTTCACACACTTCCCTTATCCTGCTTGATCAGTATTGCTAACTTTCTCACCTGTTGCCCTTACACCAACCTGACTTAACACATAAGACACTCCCACAACATTTTACACTTTTACCTTTGAAATTTGTTTTACTTACAGCCAGATTATCCAGGTACCTTTCTTCAAACATACTACCTATCTCTCCTTTCTCATCTTGGTTACATCCACACACATTTATAGACCCCCAGTCTGAGCCTTTGAGAAGGATGAGCACTCCTCACTTTTCTCTTCCTTCTATTCTGTCTTATAGAAACTGGAATATAAGAAGAGGGGATTTCCAGACCCCTGCTCCCACTAGTCTCAGTTGTCTTCTATGAAACACTGGGAATAAGAAGTAGAGTTCTATCTAAAAATACACACACACACACATATTTTCTTTTTTATGATACTTGACCGCTATTTTCCATGTCAGTGAGGTAGAGCCAGGAAACAGATGAAGAAAGACCAATCCACTCATACACACATATATACATACATGCACAATACATATATATACATACATATCCATACACATGTATATACACATGCACATATTCATACTTGCTTGCCTGTATCCATTCTTGATGCCACCCCAGCCCACAGGAAATAGCATCACCACCCAGGCCCAAAGGAAATAGCATCACCACAGCTGCATTATTGAGGTTGTGCCAGGAAACAGACGAAAAGGCCACACTCGCTCACACTCAGTCTCTAGCTGTCCTGCGTAATGAAAGAGACCTTTCCATGGTTTACCCCAGACGCTCCACATGCCCAGGTTCAGTCCACTGACAGCACGTCAACCCCAGTATACCACATCATTCTATTTCACTCTATTCCATGCACGCCTTTCACCCTCCTGCATGTTCAGGCCCCGACCACTCAAAATCCCTTTCACTCCATCCTTCCACCTCCAATTTGGTCTCCCACTTCTCCTTGTTCCCTCCACCTCTGACTTGTATATCCTCTTTGTCAACCTTTCCTCACTCATTCAATCCATGTGTCCAAACCATTTCATCACCCTCTTCTGCTATCTCAACCACACACTTTATATTACCACACATATCTCTTACCCTTAATTACTTACTCGATCAAACCATCTCACCACATTTCCAACACATCCACCCTCCTCTGTACAACTATATCTATAGCCCATGCCTCACAACCAAATAATATTGCTGGAACTATCACTCCTTCAAACATACCCATTTTTGCTCTCCGAGATAACATTTTCTTTTTCCATACATTCTTTAACGCTCCCCAAACCTTTTTGTTTTATGTACATTATTTCATTCATTTCTTCCTCGACAATTTCCTTTATATTTTCATAGCATATGCTTTGTTGGCACCACCACTGCTTATCAGCATATGAATGCTCTGGTGAGTAATCTTTTACTATTGCCATGAACTACACCTTTTCACAAAACTTTTATATTTTCTTTGGTGTGTTATGTACATTATCTTATCTTTTTCTTCATGGACAATGTACCAGTATTGTAAACTGTGTGCCTTGGTGGCTGCACCACTTGCCAGCAAATGATCAACGATCATTCTGAACGTCTTCACTTGCTATATCGTGAACTGTACTTTTGAAATTTTTTTTGTGTTTTATGTACATTTCTTCATGGACAACATGCATAATGTTGAACACTGTATGCCTTGATGTCACCACCACTTGCTAGCAAACAATCTCTCTAGCTAGCTATCACTTACCAAACCAGACCTTTTGCCCATTCTTGGCACATGTAACTAATGCCCTGCCAACTAAGTCTTAAACATCACTCCACTATACATATACCCATCTAAAACTATATCCCCCCTGACATAAGCGAGTTACACTTTCCCATTTATATACATCACCCATCCCTACAGTACTTCACACAGTGATTCAACATAAGACCCTTCATGCTCACATTGCAACTACCACAATGAAAACACTAAAAACCTATCACTCAATTGCCCTGCACTCTCCCCACATACATCACCACACTTTATGGCCTCTAGTCTGGCCCAGTGGACATGGTTGGCTTCCCGAGCACTTCAGGAACCCCACTGAAGATAAAAGAGATGCCTAAGGTAGGAAGTAAATAAAACTCTATATATATATGTATAAAGTTATCCCTGGGGATAGGGGAGAAAGAATACTTCCCAGGTATTCCCTGCGTGTCGTAAAAGGCGACTAAAAGGGGAGGAGTGGGAGGCTTGGCTGAGGTTGGGCCCAAAACAGGTAAACTTTCAGTGTCACAGCTAAGTGGTTAGTGAAGGTTGAGGGAGGCCTGGGTTTCCTCACCAGAAATATTGTGGACTGAAAGGTTCTAACCCTGACTATTCTTGACATGTCAGAGTATCTCATGCTCATGGGACAGACCACAGAGGTGAGAGATGATGAACCACCTCTTGCTTTTGGAAAAAAATATTTTGTGACTTATTATGTGAAGCTTCCAAGACTGAGGAAATGATTTAGATATGTCTAACACGTTTATGATAATGCAAAATTAATTGTAATGTTTTCAAATTTGATAAGACGAAATAAGTGAAATCTATAAATACACATAGTGAGAAACTGGCTTTTTGCACAACTGAATTTGGCTTTGGTTGCTGATTCGCTATTCCTAGATGATGCACTGGTCCAAATTAAGAGAAGTAGTATGTTCAGTGCAAGAAAAACAATAGGTATCTAAGAGGGGACAGAGATGCAAATGAGTTATGTATGCAGGGCAGAATCATGTTTAAAAGTGAACAGGGTTACAAGTTGAAGAGAGATCAGTTATGTTGGAAGAAGGAAGGCGATGGGTCAGACCTGTGAGGGGAACTGCAGTTGAAAAGATAACAGGGAACAGTACCTGCATCATCAACTAATCACAATGGAATAACTGGAAAGGAAACAATGCATAACTGAACAGAGAAGAGCAGAAAAGCCAAAAGAATTAGGTCTGACAAGTAAAGACTCCAGCCACACCCTCTCTATGCTTTGGAAATGTCAAGGGCCAAGACAAAAGATTCTGATGTAGGTTTCATGTGAAATACTTTTACTGGTTTCTACTCAAGCCCTCATCCTCCTAAGTGAAGTTTTCATGCTAATGCTGATATTTAAATACTAAATTATTTTTTAACAACAAATGTTTTGATATTTCTATCAAATATTTAATTGGTAAACACACTACGTAACTTACACACCTGCATTCTTAAGAGAAAAAAGTGGATTTGCTAATACTAGTTTGCTTTACTGCTAGTCTCTACAAGTTAATATTATGTCATTATATGTATGAAAAATATGGAGTAAAAAGTTTTTTTATTATATCATACTTGTGTAAAGGCCATTATATTTCATTTAATTTGAAGTGGTTTTAAAGTCCCATAACGATTAAAATGTACAAATATCATAAATGAACTACTCAACAAACTATGAGTGCATGTACTCAGTAAACAAGTATCTAGTCCTCATATATCAGCTTATTCTTCCTTACCAACCACAAGAATAAAAAATCACTTACTATTAAAATCCATCACCAAACAAATTTAGTTCTCTTCACCTTTGGGGAATACAAAGGTTGAATTTTTGGATGAATTGTAGTATTGATGTCATATATGGACTAGTACTATTGTTAATGAAGATACTAATATCCATACATATTTCAAAATTCTTACATTCTGACTTGGCAAAATAAAAGAAGATAATCTTAAGAATCATAATTGTGTTTATTTGCTCTAGAATTCTACAACCCCAGACAGAAAAACTACACAAATGATACTGGCACCCTTGACAGCACAAATTATAACATAACAATGAATAAGGCATCCATCAGCCTAAATGATGCACTTTTCAAGAGAAGTTCTTAAACATCATAATTTTAAAAACCATCTTAAAAGTAAACAATTATAATCTTTAAGAAAAATTTTGATGAAGTGCATATACATGTTCCTACTCTTCCAAGAGGAGAAAAGATGTAACCGTAGGATGTTCTATTCAGTACAAAATCAAAAATAACCCTTCAATCCCCAAAGTATGGGAAAGTAATGAATACAGTGAAGCCGAACCTAATACAAACTTTATGAACTTTCTCAAAGTATCACATTTATTTCTATTACCTTGGTAAATATTCATCATTGGCAACACACGTTGAACACAGGGAGTCAGAGGAAGCCACCAGCTTGTGTGACATTAATGTATAATCCAATTCTAGACGGGGATTCGTGGGGCTACTCTGTATGTTGTAGGATGGGCTACATGCGTCTGAAATTGTTAATATGATCAGATCACATTTCATTTTTCTGGAACACCTATATCTGGGGTGACCCTCATAAAAGTTTTGCAGAAGAAAATAATCATACTAAAGACAAACCATGTGACAACAGATTCTTTAAATACAAAACCTTACTGCTATATTTACATGCAAATAAATCTCCAGGTAACATATAATTCACCATGTAAAACCCTACAAAAATATTAAAAGCTATCTACATGGTATAATCACCCTCTTATCAGTTCAAGTCCAATTACTACCAACACACAAATCATAGCACAATGCAAATCCAGTTTTGAAAAATCTGATGAAAAAAACAAAGGAAGATGAAGCTGAAATATGACAAAGTGTGCATGAAAGGAGAATAAAACACAAGGAAACCTTGCATAAGTCTGACCTCAACTAATGCAGAAAAAATATAATTAATTTTCAATTTGAAAAAATGAAAAAAGAAGATACGTTATCTTGAAAATACATTATACATATATTCTTGGGTCAAATGAGTAAATGATAAACAATGACTAGTATGAATGAAGAAGACAATGATGATCTAACCTCAAAGATATAAGAAAAATTACAATTTACTTCGAGATAAATGTATTCAGATTACTGTTCACCAAGCAAGAAAAATTGAGATTGCATGAATTACCAATATATCCCTGCTGGATTTCTATAAAACAATACCAGGATATCAAGATATTAAGTTACTGGAAATCAGATTGAGCTCTAAGACCATCTGGCAACACTGGGCAAATTCTATCTTAAATATATATACATAAAATTTTCTTCATTTTTGATCGCCACTTCCCATTAAAAATGTAGAGCCAAGAACAGATGAAGAAAGGCCAAATCAGCTCACATCAATTCTCTAGCTGTCATAAGTAATGCACCTAAACCACAGTCAGGCCCCACAAAACTTTCCAGTTTACCCCCAGATGCTTCACATGCCCTGGATCAGTCCACTGATAGCATATAAACCCTGTATACCATAACACTCCATTTCACTCAATCACGTGCATGCCTTTCACCTCCATGTTCAGTCCCTAATCAATCAAAATCATTTTCAATCCATACTTCCATCTCCACTTTGGTCTTCTTGTTCTCGTTGTTCCATCCACTTCTGACATATGTATCCTCTTTGTTAACATCTCGCTCATTCTCCATATTTCCAAACAATTGCGGCACACCCTGTTCAGCTTTCTCAACCCCACTTCTTTTATTACCACATCTCTCTTTTACCCTTTTTTGTTACTTACTTGATCAAATATGATGACAACTCAACACAGCATTCCTCCACATCCTTCATATTTGCTCCTTTTCTCCTTGATCTGCATCTTGTCACAACAAAAGTTCCTAAATAAACTCAAACTTGGACAGGATATCTCGGTGGAGTAGATGAAATCTGATTAAGTTTAATGGCTTTACGACCCAGTTTCTGCCCAGCAGTCTATCAAAAAATTACTCACAACTTTCCTCTCTCATTTGAAGGATCTGTAATTCCTCCTCTTGACTCAATGAGTGTACTTGGTATTACTGTAGCATCCACATAATCTTGGAAACCTCATATTACAGGAATAAGTATGTCTGTCTCTATGAAACGGGGAGTTTCTTTTCTCCCAAATAGTTGCTCCATTTACACTAATGATTGTTCCATTCTTTTATAGAGTACTGCTCTCACATTTGGGATGGTTCTAGCTCTGCAACCTTACTTGGTAGGGCTCAGTCAAAAGCAGTCCGACTTATCAACTCTCCCATGCTAGCATCATGACTTAACCCACTTTCCCTCTTCTATAGTTATTACTTTGGATTTTGCTCTTGAGAGCTGGTTTCTTGTGTGCCCCCAGCACTAGCTAAACCATGCAGTACCCAGCAAGCTTCAGTGTCCCTTTATTATTATGTAATCATTGGCAACTGAAGGGTGGGCCATTATGACAAATGTTTCTTTCCCACATCTCAAGGTTTTGGAACTCTCTACCCTTTCATGCCTTTTCCAATAACTATGACCTGGGACTTCTTAAAAGACAGATTATTCACTTCCTCCAAAACTTGTAAATACTTTTTCTTATCTGTTCTTTTTACTCTTTCATTAATATCTTTATATTGCAATTAATGCCTGGCTTTGATGTGGACTTTTGTCAAAGACTAGAGCTTAAAAAATCATTTCCTACACATCTACCCTTCTCTGCACATCCTCATCTACAGCCCATGTCTCACTTCTGTTTAACATTGTTGGGACTACTACAACTTCATACATACTCATTTTTGCCCTCCCAGATAACAACCTTTCTTTCTTCACATTCTTCAGAGCTCCCATAAGATTAGCCTCCATCTTCCACAGTTCCATTTACTACCATGTCCCCTCCTTGATATCTAAAATGCTTCCCTTCCACCAAATTTTCTCCAATCAAACTAACCTGTACCTCCATCAAGCTAAACCGAATAAACTTGCTTTTATTCACATCTACTTTCAACTTCCTCCTTTCATGCACTCTTCTAAACTCAGTCACCAAATCCAGCAGTTTCTCATTCAAATCTGCTACCAGTGCTGTGTCATCAGCAAACAACTGATTCACTTTCCAGGCCACCTTACCGCCTTCAGACTGCATAGTCATCTATCTCTCTCTCCAATATCCTTGCATTTACCTCCCTAACCATCCACCCATAAACAAATTAAACAGCTATGGTGTGTGTGTATACATATGTACATACATATGTATGCATGTGTATATATATATATATATATATATGTATATACTCACCTTACCTTACCTTCCTGCATCAGGAACCCCTTCTATTATGCTCCCAAGCATTTCTGATTTGTGATCGTCTTACCTTACTGTGCTTAGGTGTATACAGTGTGAAACCACACCTGGAAAAAAAAATCATCATACATTTGCTATGCCTACCTTCTCCTCTATCCACTCCACATCTTGATGGAATGACAGAAGAAAATATAACGTACTACTGCGTGTCGTAGAAGGCGACTAAAAGGGGCGGGAGTGGGGGGGCTGGAAACCCTCCCCTTCTTGTATTTTCAATTTCTAAAAAGGGAAACAGAAGAAGGAGCCAGGCAGGGAG
>JAYMFT010069830.1:0-14620 GCA_038088735.1 Panulirus argus
ATATATATATATATATATATATATATATATATATATATGTGTGTGTGTGTGTGTGTGTGGTGTTGCTGGACTCCGCCTGCTCGAGTTTACATCGCGTGTGAAGAGTCACCGTTGGCGAGACTGTATCATTGGGAGTACGCCATCAAAGAACTTCTCACTCGAAAGGAGTTCGCATTTCCCAGCTGCTGTATGTTGCGCAGCCTTGGGGTTGCGGGAGGCTCCAGAAAGTCGCTGGGTAAGACCAGTATCCTCTCACAGAAATTGGTCCTTTGGTGTTGAGTCTTATTTCTCGAGGTACCCAAGGGAAGTGGGGTTCGCGCGAGGTGGGAAGTGTACCGCCAGTGGTGCACGTACCACCAGAAGGTACACGGGAGCCGTCCAGACGGTACGTGGTGTTCGTCGGCAAAATTTCAGTCGTATGTCGAAAGGAGTAACAATACATTCCGATCTTTAAGAATGTCGGACAGTCCTTCCCGTTAGGCTGTGCCGCCAGCGTAAGGTGGATTGAAGTTCTGCGTTTCTATGCTACACAGCGAGCTGTCCACTGGACTGCGCTGGCATGTGATTTACTCCGCGAGTGAAGTCACCTTCGGCAAGACTGCACAGTCGAGTTAAAAGACCTTGCTCCAAAGAGCTCCTGTTTTACCTGCTCATGCTTGAAGTGTAGCCTCGAAGTTCCTTGAGCACAGCAGGAGAGATCCTTGGATGATGATTATAATGACTATATATATATATATATATATATATATATACACACGCACACGAATATGTAGTATTGTGTATAGCCATCACCAAACGTCCTCCCCCTTTGGCAGAGTCAACAAGTAGCGTGTATTGCTGTCCCTGACGACCAGCGTATCAGTGTTAATGTCTCCCTAATTATCGAGTAACGTTGCTCAATTACAGAGTGAGTGTACTTATGTAAAAAATGTAGCCTGACGGTACGACTGAAAGACTCGTCCAGTCGTGCTCGAGGGGTGAATGTTATATCCTGGCGTTTACCCGAGTTAGTCAAAGGTCTTCGGGGCCGAGTCCAAGAGGTGGGTCTTCGGTTGACCAGGCCGTTGGAAGACGCGGCCCGCAGGCCCACGCCGTCAAAACAGCCTGGCTGGTCTGGTGCACATTGTAACTACCTAGCGAGGCCCTTCTGAAAAATTTGTCTTCCTCACATCTCATGGTATTTCTGATGGGCGCAGGTAGTGTGTGTTGAGGAGCCGTGGGCCCCGGATGTTCTGCGTCTTCTCCCCGTGTTCTTATCGTATCTTTTTAGTGGTGATATTTTACGGTCTTCTTTGCCTGTAGTGCCAGTAGGGACCTATTTTTGAGCGTAGGTTGGGAACCATGTCTTCCAGGATTTTTTGAAGCATATTTGAAGGTGTTTTGGATCCTCTACAGCGTCAGTAGGGGTCGCGAAAGATCTAAACACTGTGATTATTACCCCCGCCCTAAGAGGGGATGCCAACGCACAGGGGTAGTCTAAACTCCGGATGGGAGGGGAGGACTTGAAGGGCGTCGTGATTCCACCCCCACCTCTCTCTCTCTCTCTCTCGTCTTGAAGGTCCTTTACCAGGTCTATTCCTGAGCGCTGCAGGAGACCCGTAAACACACACAAGGGACCCACCGGGGCAGACAGTTTATATATTTTTTTTTTCTCCGTCATAATTTGAGACGTGGGTGCCAGTGACTAGGTCCGCATTTGTTGCGAGGAGAAGGTATAGCATGTTCTGTCCTCTGGTCGGCTTTGCTATATCAAGTGACGAAAGGAGAAATTGTCATAAGGTCTAATTGGTTCCCCGTTTTCTGCGGCATTCAAGCCACAGCCCTCGGGGTTTTCGACTCGTGTTGGCCCCTTACTTGTTTCCCACTTTATGCGTGGTAAGCTGAAGCCGCCCACCCACCCCCGAGTCTGACTGTGTTCTGGACTGCTTATATCAAGGATGTCGAGGCTGGTTTCTGTAGTTCATGTGCCGTAAATTCTCGTGGCCTCGCATCTGGTGGTTTATGGGTTATGGTTCCCAGACCTGACACCTACCACTTTCACAACATTCGAGGAATTTAAGAGCCCGTTCGTTATAAGAGAATCCGCAACATTCACTCCAGATCGTCGACATGTTCTTCTTGTCTTAAAGTCGTAATTTGAGATCCAGGCTTCACTCTTCCTGTAATCCCTAATATGAATCGGTCAGCGAACCAACTGTGAGGGATTTCTTTTCTTCCACACAAGTTTCTGTTGTGGTATGTTAATGTTGGGACATGTCTTGTTTCTAAGTTGTTGGGATTGATATTCTCTTTTACGCTCGTTTGAGTAGATGAGTCCCCTTAAGAACTTAGCATGGTGTCTTCAGATCCCTCGTGTCAGTATACAGAGATGAAGCAAGCGTCATTTCACCCAGTGTCAGATGTTCCTTATCTTCTGTTTATGAATCTAATGATTATTTTGTCTCTCTTGATGTTTACAAAGGAGTACAAAGGAGTTCTAACAGCAACAGACCATGGAGACTTTTAGAAGCTGTTTGTGATAGTGGAAAAGTACCAGAAACACACAGATTCGGCAGATTAGTGTGGAAGGCAATGCAAATAATTCAGAGGGAATAACCTGCAAACTGTCAGTGTGACCAAGGAGGCGCAGATAATGTAAATCGTGGCCTGAAAGCCATTTGGCCCCCGTTTCTATGGGTTGAAGTGGAGTTCACTTGTGATTATCTCGAGCCCTGTGCCGTATTGTCCCTGCCACATGATGACCATGGCATAGCTGGTTGAAGCAGTCTCTGCTCTTGTGAATGTTTGCACGTATCTGGGTCCATAGTCTGCATAGTTCCTCAAAATGGCGTCTGTCTGTCTCTCTTAACCAAGGAGACGAACGTTTTGGCGGTATTGGGATTCTATATTTTCCTCTTGTTATGATAAGCCCGTCTTTCCAGACACGTTTTTTAACGGCACTCAGTATCCACAAGCTTTGTGTTTTCCTCTTTCTTTCATCTCTTCGCTGCTCCCGTCTCTCTCTCTCTCTCTCTCTCTCTCTCTCTCTCTCTCTCTCTCTCTCTCTCTCTCTGGTGGGGTGTTAGGGGGGTTGGAGAGGGTAAGGTTGGTGCTATCGTCTCAATCAAGAAACCTAAATCGCACCAGCAGGTCGTAACGTGGCTCAAGGTAGTTGCATTACAACTCCTCATGCAAATGTACTAAAACCAGCCTCATTACCAGGGAAGTATTGTACTGCAGTAATTTCCCTTCTCATGAAGCCCAAAGTGTACTGACGACGTGAGTGAACGGTGCGTGTGTACAGGCAGATGTTGTACTCATATCGTTTGCATTACCCAGTTGAGTAAGCAAACACGTCTTTATTCATCTTCTTGCCTTGTCCCAGAGGGTAAACATGGGTGATATTAAACAGTTCTTCATTACGCTGCTGGGGGCGTGGGAAGAAGTGCTGCTCCTCGTCCAAAGTTGTTTTCTGTTGCGAGTGCACGGTCCCGTCACGTTGGATGGGTCTGTGGAGACCCGCACCTCTTTCTTATCTCAAGCATGTCTCATGTGAGTACGTACGTTCTCACGCTGCCTCAAATTGGTCTGTGATGATCGCATCAAATGCAGCATCATGATTGCGTCTGGGAGTGCATCTTCCTGTGACATCAAGGTGTGTTTGTCGTGAATGTCTTCTTTCTGGGGTCTCGAGTGCAACTTGTGAGGGCATCATATACTGTGTGTAGTGTAGGTGACTCGATTCCTCACCCCGAGCGCCCCTGTGCGTAAGAGCGATGAGTGTATTGCATCTGGGATGGTAGTCTAACTTCCCTACATCCATCACTGTTCTGTTCCCGTCGCCATTTGGTTTACAGTATAAGCAAGCTGAGGAGACGGACGTGTTGAGAGCATCCAGTGACGAGACGGGTCGCGGTCCGACCCTCGAATAGGATGACCTTTGACCTGACCTGTCGCACAGACAACTTCCTTGGGTAGCTCTCTGAGCACAGCAATACTCACATTTGTGAATGCATGATTCTTGGGGCGCCAGACATGAAGTTCCTCTTCTGAAACATAAGATAATCCCGCATTTGAGGTATCGACCCACGGGCCATATCATAATAAGAGGAGACGTGGGCTTTAGACTTGGTCTTTAAGACGTGTAGAAGGCGTTAAAGGTTATTTGGTAGGTGGTTGGTTGTCGGCATTCTCTTAACGACCCAGGCAGTTGCCGGGCCTGAAACCCAAATAACCAAGTGGCCAATCGGCATCAACCCCTTCAGGATCCACCGACGGCAGAACCTGTATACCGTGTTTGCAAAAGGTTTTTTTGACTTGCCCCTCGTGTTGCTGGTGATTTGAATCGAATTGTACACTTGTTTGTGCGCCAGTCGCCAGGTTTAGAACATTATAGCACACGTAATTCCATAGAAAACTGGAAATCGTAGATGTGCCTGGAAAAGGAATTAAAGAAAAAAAAAATCGTTGCTTTTGAACAGTGTTTTATCAAGGAGACTCGTTTGTGTCGCTCTCTCTCTCTCGTTCTCATGAATGAATGACGGATGATTAACACTTTTTCCGGCCGTCTCTGTGAGCGTGTGTGTGCCTCCCTGATTGTCTGCGCCAGTCATAGCGTTTCAATCAATTTTGCCTTCCTCTTGATCGCGACCTGATTGGTCCCCGTAAGCGGGGAAGGCCGGCAGCCTAGGGGTAAAAGCGTACTGCCCGAGCACAGGTACGAAGGGAAGGACGGCTGCTGGAGCGGAAAGTTTTAATCTGGAAAAAAAAAAGGTGGGGTCCTTTTGCATAAACTGACATATTCAGGGAAGCACAAATTTTGTATTGAGCACGGCTGCACGACCCTTGAGCACGACGGTACGACCCTTGAGCTCGACGGTACGACCCTTGAGCACGACGGTACGACCCTTGGGCACGACGGTACGACCCTTGAGCTCGACGGTACGACCCTTGAGCACGACGGTGCGACCATTGCCTTACGGTGATCTTGAGCGCTTTAGGTGTTGAGAGATTTTTTGACATGTTGTGGGCCTCGCATAGCTCGTGCTGTTATGACCAGGACTGTCCATAGGTGGCCAAACATCCATCGAACTGCTTTCAACGTCAGAGTGTTGCCGCAAACATCGTTTGATTCATTGCGTAAGTTATTCTCATCCTGTGATTGGTAGCGCAGAAGGTTATCACAGGGATCATACTGACGATCGAGCCATACGATGCATTGCCCTCGAAAGACGAAGACCAGACGAATCTCGGGGTGGGTCTTCGGCGGGCTCGTCATTGTCGCGCTGAACGCCTGAACTGGACGAAGATCGACGAAGAGATGTCCATCATTCCTCAGGGGTACATCATGAGAAGCATGACCGGAAACCATCGCTTGGATGATATATGAGAGACTTTCCAAGCTCGCGCCAGCCGCTTCAGCAAAAAAAGAAGGAAGACACAGAAATATACCTACCTGGACGTGAACACTGAGCTCTGTACAGGCGCGGGAAAACAGTTGTAGTACACTTTGGTCGCACCCAAAGAACCATGATGGTTGGGAAGTGAAACCGCACCCATCGTAGAGAAGTTGAGAATATCGAGAACGAGACGCGCGAAGAAAAAGAAATAACCTGGAAAAGCTTTTCTGTTTCCCTCGGTACCGAGAAATTTCAAAGCCTACAGCCACCGTTGCCTCCCTTCATACAGAGGAAGATCCATTTACCTACAGGTCAGCATTTCGTGAGAGAAGTGGTACATACTTGCTTCATATTAACGCAGTTCTGACTCAGATTACGAGTCGTGGTTCATTTTAACACAGTCACAGAACTGTAAACAGTTCCGACCGAAATTTATATCGTCGTGAGTCATAAACAGTCATGAGTCATTAAGAGACGTGAGTCAACAGTCCTCGCTCAGTTGAACAGGGTGTCAGATCATGAGGAAAAGGATCGAGCACACGAGGACATGAACACTTACGAACCTTTGTGTTGTAGTGGTTAGCGCTGTTGACCATGAGCCACCAAGGGCCAGCCCGGGGTCGTGCCCTCATAGGGTCGAATCCTGGGTGCAATCAGTCGTCCTACATCCAACCCAGGTGTTCATCGTCCCCTCGGGGCAGGTCGATAAATGGGCACCTGGCTTAGGCTAGGGTACATGTGTGTGTGTGTGAGTGTTGCATACATACATAAGAGTAAAACACTGCTACGTATAGAGAAGGTTCGGAGCCGGGGCAACACAAGTGTAAACTCTCTCCCCGTAACACACACATGGTAACGACAGTCCTGCTTTCTGCGACGGAAGTTTTACATCCCAGTCAGTCCTCGAAGGCTCCAGGGAATTGTATATTCATTTGTTCAGCTCTCTGACTACTCACCAGTGAGGTAATCAGCTCACTGCTAGAGCTTTGAGAGTCCTGTCAGCACCCCAGCTGTGAGAGGGTGTCAGCTGACCACCTAAGCTGGGAGAGACAGCACTGCAACTCCGAGATAAGCTTGCTCATCTCAAACGTGGATCAGTTGACACTCATCTAGCTGTAAGGAACTCATGATTACCCCCAGCTGTTTGCGTCAGCTGATAACCTCAGCTACAGAGCTCATTTTTAAAATCCCCAGCAGTGGGACGGACTGACCACCCCAGCTCTTAGGGCTAATTGGGTAATTACATGTGAGACGCTTGACGGGGCGACCAGCTGATCCTTCCTTCGATAGCATTATGTGCTTCGATGGCTACACGCTTCACACAGACCCTGACAAGCCTTAGTGACTCAACTCTCACCCTAAATATTGTGGCGACGTAGACTTGCTGGATGGGGTCTTCTGCAACCTGACTGAGTAGAAGAGCAACATGACAGCTTAGTCAGAGACCCAGCTGTTGGGGTAGCAGACCTCCGAAACCATCGTAAGATATGAGGAAGGTAATACAAGGTCCCAGACCCAGCTGTGTAGGGGTAGAGGACCCATGCACTAGTACACTAGCCGTGTCCCATCTGCTTAGGTCGCCTTATGCAGAATCTTCCCCATACATGAGGCTTTACATAACCCTGTACATTCCTGCTCTCTGACACACTCCCCGCCCACCTGCTTCCTCACCCTAACCCTCCGCCTCTCCCTGTGTCTCCCCCACATCCTTGCCTTGCCCATTTTTAAATCGTCCTCACTACAGAGACCATCTCGGGTCTTTAAACTTCCCCACGCGCTCTCCCGTTAATACGCTCACTTAGCACCCTGCTGTATATCTTGCCTCTCACACTCTGTAAAGTAATTCTGTGAATTATGCAGTCGTCCTTAATACCTTCTTGCAGGATGCAAAGGGGCCATTATTGCTATCATGTAATCCTTCGACACAGTACCTTGGCTTCAGACCTGTCGTGCACATTGCCTAAAAACGCACGAGATTATTCGTCTTCGTCAGGTCTCCAATTTGTCCACTCATTCCTGGCGCCGTACCATCCCTTACTTAGTGGTGCTAAATCGTTGTCCTCATGTCCCACTCTCCATCTCAACACACAAACACACACACACACACACACACACACACACACGCTGTGGCTTGGCAGCCTTCTGTCCCCATCTCTTATCGTTCACATGGTTGTGCTACACTACAACATGTGAGTATTTCTTTACTATCAAACTCGACTTTCGTCCCAACGCGCCCCACTCCATCTTCCCTCCAGTATTACAACTTACGTTATGTCCTCATTGTCTGATGGTTTCCCCTCCCAACATTTCTTTCCGGTTAACACCAATATTTTAACCCGGTATTTATGCCTCCATCGCACACCACCTCCGCTGGCTCAGCAGCGCCATATCTCTGGGTATTATTATTCTATCTTGGTCGGGGGTGCAGGTACTTCGTTTCAACCGCGGCCATCCATTCAGTACTTGTACAGTAGAGCCCACACCCCAATCAAAGCATCGTCAGGCAGTGGGTTCGTCGCCGTACCTGGCCCCCCGCTCCTTGGCTCCCCAGGATGAACCAGCTGGCTCTGGGTCTCCCGTGCCAGTGTTTTCCTCACTTTAGATGATGTTTATACAAGGCCCCGTCACGCCACCTTGTTTTGCCCGCCCTCACTACTTAATATTACAAGTGATTACGCTTCTAATGTTTTCGGTTGGTTTGTTTATTAGCTAGAGCGCGTGGGCCTTCACCCCGTTCCTCGTGTATTTAATGGAGAGGAAACTAATTAGAGAATTTACCGTGATTTGTTTTTGTCAACGAGAGTTGTGTGTTGTGTGAATTGCGGCCGAGGTGTTGGTGGGGCTCATTGAGTGGAGTGTCTCGTGGTTTACGAGGCTCCTACCACATACCGTGTGCCCTTTTGCCTCCCTCTCCATCTGTCTGTCTCGACCACTTCTCACAGTTTTCCTCTGTCTGTTTCTACCCCATATTGTGTGCCCTTTTTTGTCTTTCTCTCTATTTGACTGTCTTGACCTTCTCTCACCGTTTTCCTGTCTCTGTTGCTACCCCATATAGTGTGCTTTTGTATTCCTCTCCATCTGTCTGTCTTGACCCATTGTAACTGTTAGCCTCTCTCTCTTTCTACCCCATATTATGTGCTTTGTCTTCCTCTTCATCTGTCTGTCTCGACGCTTTCAGTTGTCAACCTCTCCCTGTCTCTACTCCATATTGTGTCCTTGTTATCGCCTCGTCATGTGTGCTTGTACATGCATATGTTTGGTTATGTACGTGTGCGTTTGTCTGTCAGTCTGTCTTTATATTCACCGAGTTTTTTTATATGCATGCCTCTGTGTGTGTGTGTGTGTTTAAGGCGCCAGTAGAGGTGTCCATAAACAACACACTCCAGCGACAAACATATCAGAAATCAATTTTGCTCCATCCGGCAACGCGAAAGCCATTTGACGGCATACCTGTGCTTGCTGTGCTACCCTACCGGACTCTTGGAGTCCCCGGGGCGACTAGTAACTCTTGGAGTCCCCAGAGTGACTAGTAACTCTTGGAGTCCCCGGGGTGATTAGTAGTTCTTGGAGTCCCCGGGCCGACTAGTAACTCTTGGAGTCCCCGGGCCGACTAGTAACTCTTAGAGGAGACTTAAGAAGATTAAAGAGTTCCAAAAGCTTGGCTGTGTAATGAAAGAAACAAACTTCCTAGCAGCTCAATTTTAGTATTGTCATAGCGAGTTTGAAAACTGTCCTTCGGGTCCAATCATGTGTTCATCTTACGACAGGAACGCTATGGGGTGACCCATGGGCTCCAGTGAAAAATTAACTAACTGGACAGTGTCCTTTGAAGCGTAATAACAGACCAGCCAGATTTGGTACAGCACACGCAGAACTTAGGTCGGAGGCGAGGTCAAAGGAACCCACCGCCCGTAGACAAGCTTGGCCACGGGTTAAACTTAAACGGTCAGAAAAGAGTCGCCGAAACGAGAATAAGGTGAGGTAGTGATATTTATAGCTTAGGGTTCCTTTTGACAGTACAGGTTGTGTTTCGGTGTTCCATGTCTTTATGCCAGCAGTGACTTTTCACTGTAGACTCGAGCTATGCCTTATCACATTTTCTTTGTGTAAATGATGGTATATCTTTCTCCCATCTTCTGTGATATATCTTCCTTCTCGGTAACTTTGTGGCTTTGTAAGTCATGCTGGTTCTGAACGCATGATTATATTCTTGTCGGCTTTGTGTTTCGTCTCTTGAAAGCTCTTAGGATCCAGCCTGCCGTCTTTTTCTTCAAGGGGCAACGTTCGCATTATCGTTCTCTCCTTTTCGGCGAGTAGATACCTCAGTAATTGCCCTCCCACGTTTGGGTCGCAGAGACGCTTAATCTCCAAAGTATATTCGATTGGCAGCCTTTGGATTGCGATTGAAGTAACAAGAAAACGGTGCACTCTATCCAAATATATTTGTACCTATGTTTATCTATGTCTTTCTAAGTACATCTGTGTCTATTTGACAGGCATATATAGATACTGTAGATGGGTAGACAGAGAGGGAAATGCCTCGCGCGTTTACCCACCTCCTCTGGCATCTTCATTTAGCCGCTGTTTGCCATTTTTGACGTTAATTAAGAATGACATTTAAAGGTCAACTGTTCGTTTCGAGTTACGCTGTTGATAGGGGCGATGGACTACCCAAGGCGGGAGATAAGTTTCGAAACGACTGTTAACATTCAACTGCCCCAGCTGCCGGTTGGCATGCTTGTGACCCAAGTGGTTTACACATCATCGTGAGGGGAATGGCTCGTATAATACAGGAAGAGGGAAGGAGCCAGCCTGCTTGGCCTGTTCCTGATAATGGCTGCCGCTTTAGTGGGGTTGTCGCCTTGACCTTTCTCGCATACATCAAGGTACTCCCTAATGGACATGTTTTATGACCTTATTTTCACCAACGTATATCATTGTTCCGTGTGTCTTTCATAGTAATGCAGTGTGTGTGTGTGTGTGTGTGTGTGTGTGTGTGTGTAGGCGTTACCGGACTCCGCCTGTTTGTGGTTGCGCCACGAGTGAAAGGTCACCTTCGGCGAGGCTGTATCATCGTCTGTTGACGAAAGAGACTTGTTTTGAAAGGAGTCCATCCTTTACCTGCTGTTGGAAGTAGCGCAGCCTAGGATAATATTCATTATAAGATATATAGTAATTACAGATTATAGAAATAGATAACCCCAGTATGAGTCTTGCAGGAGGCTGAGCACTCTTCACGTGGCTCCTCCTTCTGTTCCTCCTTTTAGAAATTGGAGATACACAAGAATGGGAGGGTTTCCAGCCCCTCCCGCTCCCGCATGCTTTAGTCGCCTTCTACAACAAGTAGGGAATACGTGGGAAGTACTTCTTCACCCCTGTCCCCAGGGGTATACTCAGATATACATATATACGTGATATAGTACACATTTGATATCTAATTATATGATACATAGAACATACTGTGAACACCTCGGGCAGGTGTAATGGTCAGGTTTAAGGCCAGGCGATCACACCCTGTGGTCAAACGTTGTGTTCACGGGGCTCAAAAAAGATACCGATACACCAAACAAATATTAGGCACACGTGGAACCTTCCCCAAGAGGTCTTGGAAAGCTACTTACTGTGGTGGCGCGCTATGGATGGCGTTAAGACAGCGCGCACGCCGCTAGCAACCAAAGATGGTACAATATACTCGTTGGCTTTCACACTTGTTTCTTTGATTAGTGCGGATATGTATTCACCACTTGTGCCAGGCTTATTGTTGACATCCGTGCTTAGTGTATTGTTGATACTCATGTTTTCCCCTTGGGTATTATCTTCTGGTCACCAGACCTACGTAGTTCAGGTGGTTGACTTGACTCACGTCGAGGTTTTTAGACGGGGCTGTGTGAGTAAGGCGGGAAATAGAACAGATGTAAATGGGAAGTGATTAAACTGAAGATGAATTTGTCTCATGGGAAAAACATACGTTAGGTAGTATTGGGAACACTTGCTTCGTTAAGACCACTCGATGCCAACTTATATTATTTCGCTTGTGCTTGAAGACGCTCTTCTTGTCTGCTCGTTGGAGCCTCTCCACTACAGCCGTAGTGATGATAATGCAATGCGTAGCGATGATAATGCCTTGCTGAGGAGGGGAAATGCTATGCATGGAAGGATTGTTCATCCTATTTTATTATTTTCCCGGCTAGTTAATCAGCACAGGAGGACAGAGGGTCAAACGAACAGCCACTTTGTCCACATGCTCATGCTCAGCCGTCCTCCACACTCTCTCAGTCCAACACGCTCACGCTCAGCCACTCTCACTGACTCTCAGTCCACAGGCTAAGCTCTTTCGTAGAATTCCCCACAGACTCTCCACACTGTTGTACTCAGCCATACCTATAGACTCGGACCACACACTCGTACTCCCTTAGCCACCGTGGCCCCACGGAACCAGAAGGGAGGAATCTCTCTGCTGTCCGCTGCTTTCCTGGAGATTGATGTTTTGTTTACGAATCCGTAAGACTTTCAGAAACAACGAGGAACTAACGGGACCGTCAGCTGACGGTACACACAGTGTTTGTCCTTCGCGAAGACGCACCACCGGCAGTGTTTTCTTCCCTCAGCAGATATTGCCCGGCGTTAGCGCGCCAGTAGTCACCAGGTCATCAGGAAGACTCGTGTGTCCTTGCAGTATTCAGAAATGTTGGCTTCTGTACGTCACAATTGTTGTAACTCACTGTCTTAAAGCCCCGAGAATTCAAGAACAGACTTAGATGCCCACTTATAAAAAGGTGGTTCTTATTTTTTTTCACTTTAGGTACCAGTTGGATTGGTTCAGACTTGATTTAGCCATTCACTTGCCCTCCCATACTCACTAATCTTCAACTGCATCCGATCACAAGTCAGTCGACTTGTCCATCCGTCTGGAGCTTTCCCTCACCCTAAACGGGTCTGCTCTTCCTCGGTCCGTCTCTGCTCCTTGTACCTTGTGCTTGTCCTGGTATTACTTGTATCATCTTGACTTGCCAGTCATCTGCTGTGAGCAAATGGCTCTTGTTTCATTTATTCCTCTGAAATATTACAGCCGGACAAACCATAGAATTTACATCTAGAATATTGAACTTCGTGTTGAGGTACATGGTAACAACTCTACCTTAGGGGACTGCCGACCTCTACCTCTGAAATAGTAATTCCCTACGAGAGGGAGCTGTGGTGACAGATCCACCCTTAGGTAAATGGGCACGAAGGTTAAGACGATAGGTAAAGGCTAGGTAAAAAGGGTAGTTCTTTTTTTTTTTCATGTAAACTGAGACGGCGTGAGCAAGTAAGTGCGCTTGTCAGAGCCATCTCATTAACGCCTGGAGGCATTACGTATGATCTTCGATCATTTCCAGTCAACTGTTGTTCGGTCATGGTAGTCTATATGTAACGCCCTCTTCCCTGGATCGCCTTGGACCAGGCTTAAGGTGTGTAAAGCAGAGGTAAGGCTTGGGTTAGTTGTGACATTTCCCCGGGTTCTTGGAGAGTTCCTCGTGATATCGTCCTTTTCCTACATGCCACACGAAAACAGAGTTCATCTAGCTAAATTTTCGCCACTGCAGCCCAATATATATATATATATATATATATATATATATATATATATATATATATATATATATATATGCGGTGATGTTACTGTGATGTTTTCGCGGTAATGCTTAATAGTAATGATAATGATAACATGATTGATGATGAATGATCTACTGAAGGGCAGTGCATTTAACAATTCTGGGCACGTTTTGTTTAATCTTGTAATGAAACTGGTGATAACGAGTTATTTTTTTGGTGTCAATGTGTTACGTTTTATGGTGATAATGTGTTACTACGGTATGAAAGTGATCTGGTCACCATTTAAGCGAGGAGTGTGGTCTGTTGATGATGATGATGGAAATCGATGCAGAGGATACGACAGTGCGACAAAGACCATGTAAATGATAATGACTTTTTGTGGACCATAGATTGTGATGGTCTCCTACCCATAAATCGTCAGTGCACGCAGAGAGGTTTTGTCTCAACAAGTTAGACTGGTCGAATCGTAGGAACTGGTAAGAGATTAGTTAGCTGAAGTTGGCCTCCTCGTCGTAACGTCCAAGGGTTTTGGAAAAACCACTTCAGTACGTCTTCTATGGAACGGGTGTAACCAACGTTTACACTCGCGAGGCAAACGTCATTGAGGACTGTTCTTGTGTTACACTGAGGCAAAGGGTACGTTTGTGTGACGCACTTGATCCATCCCGTAACGCTTTCGAGTGGTCTTGGCGGTATTACGTGGAAGGGATGTAGGAAAAGAGAATCCTTCATGTTTATGTTTAGGTCAATAGATGGAGCGATTCCAAATGATAATGAGGGAAGATTTTTGTATTAATTTTTATTAATATTTGTTTGTAAATCGTGAACTTTTCTTTAGGCCTCAAGATTGGCGAGACACGGGCTGGGATTTTCCTGTTCTCTTGAGCTCTCCTTAACCTCAAGGAAGAGATGGACATCCCTCTTAAGTTCTGGCAGGACGAGTAGGAAGAAATCCTGCATCCTCCTCCTCCCTCTTCCTCCTCCTGCTCCTTCGGGTTGTGCCGAGCGAAGGCAGGAGGCGGAGGGGCAGACGTGATAACCGCGACCCACCCGGGAACGCGGCCGTGTCTCCCGTCCTCTTGTTTTTGTTTTGCCTCGTGTGAGGAGGTGATGACGACCCCACAAACAACTCGGCTGTGATGGTCGCCCCCTCAACAGCCCTGCTGACCCTGCCAGCGCCTCACCCTGCTGGCCCGTGCGAGAGAGAGAGAGAGAGAGAGAGAGAGAGAGAGACTGTATTTATGTATTTGTGTTCGCCACAAAACAAAAGAAAAAAGAAGCCCAGGGCGTGCTTTCGCACATCCACAGACCACAGGTGTTACCTGGTAATTAATCCGCTCCACCGACCATCACCACACACACACACACACACACACACTCGTTAACTGAGTTCACTTCCAAGAATATGAAACACCTAAGTATTGAACAGAACACAAAAGCGTAATGTTTCGTCCGGTGTAATCCACATTACGTAATACCTGGGGGTTTGGTGGACGCTTGTTCCGCCTTCCATATTATGGAGCGCATAGGTTCGAATCCTGGTTAGGGCAGTCGGTTCACAGTCAACCCAGCTGTTCGTCCACTCCTAGGGGTTGGTCGATAAAATGGGTACCTGGCTCAGGCCATGGTATATATATATATATATA
>JAYMFT010069841.1:0-14620 GCA_038088735.1 Panulirus argus
CTCTCTCTCTCTCTCTCTCTCTCTCTCTCTCTCTCTCTCTCTCTCTCTCTCTCACACACACACACACACACACATCCACCTCCAAACCTTCATCCTGCCTCCTCCTCCTCCTCCTTTCTCTCTCTCTCTCTCTCTCTCTCCTCCCCCACCCCTCGTTCCTGCCAGCGTCCTTTGCCTCACCTCTCTAGAGCTAATTCATCACACGGCTGCAGCAACGCCCGGGTAACGCGAATCGGCCGCAGCGCTGCAGTGAAGTGCAGTGGCTGTGGAGTGCTTTGTTGTGCTGTGCTGTGCTGTACTGTGTTGTGTGATGCTTTTGTTGTACTCTGCTGTGCTATACTGTGTTGTTTAGTGCTGTGCCGTGCTGTATTGTGCTGAGCTGTACTGTTCTGTTGTGCGCGCAGTGCTGTGCAGTGCTGTGCTGTGTTGTTTAATGCTGTGTTGTGTTCTGTTGTGCTGTATTGTGCAGTGCTGTATTGTGGTGAGCTGCACTGTGCTGTGCTGTGCTATGTTGTGTTGTGCTCTGCTATGCTGTACTGTGCAATGCTGTGTTGTGCTGTGTTATGCTGAAGTGTACTGTGCTGTGCTATGCTGTGCTGTGCTATGCAGTGCTGTGCACCGAGCCACTGGCTCCCCAACACCGTCCCCTCACCTACTCCCGCCTCTCCATCTGGCTTCTCCATGTAATAAATAATTCCCGGGAAAAAGCTTGATATACGACGAACGAAAAGGGAAAAGAAAAAGTAGCAAGTTAGTTAGTTTCACTTAAAATAAGATTCTATAAAAGAGAGAGAAATTATTCTCTCCTGTTTTAAAAAGCTCAAGAGTACTACATATTACTTTGATAATTAACGTTCTTTGTAGACAATTAGGAGCTGTAAAAAGACAAAAAAAGAAATGTAGCAGTTCTTCACTGGAATTTATAGTAGGCTTAAGATACTGGGGGAACATAACGAGCTTCCTGTCTACTTTTCTCATACTTTCACAGCTACAAAAATCCTAAACAAAAACATAACTACGGAAAAAAAAGAAGCCCCACAAAAAGGTCTCCTGGTTTATAAAAATAAATAGATAGCGGTTTAGTGCTTTTAGCTAGCTATTCGGCCCATAATACACAAATGAGGTATTACAGATATTACAAAACTGGCAATGAGGTATATAAATATATATATATATATATATATATATGAATGTTTCTAAGGTTTTTAGTTTATACATTATGCACTAAGCTGAACACTAAGTGATGAACAGTTACAGTGATACGGTAGCTGAACTACATGAGGCAGCTCCGGTTTACATCAAGCCGTTATCAGTGTACTGCTCCAGTTTACACCCAGCCACAATCAGAGTAAGAGGCTTAGCACTAATGCACTGAGAAAGATGAATGGAGAGGCGAATTTAATCCTGAAATAATGCGATGGTTATGTGCTGTGGCCTCGTGCTTATGTCTGCACCCCAGCATAAGTCTTGCATTGATAGACCCAGTAGCTCTCCCACAGTGGTAGGCTTAAAGGAAATTCTATATTAGTAGCCCCAACAGGACTCCTACAGTGGTAGCCCCAACAGGACTCCTACAGTGGTAGACCCAACAGGACTCCTACAGTGGTAGACCCAACAGGATTCCTACAGTGGTAGCCCCAACAGGACTCTTACAGTGGCAGCCCCAACTGGACTCCTACAGTGGTAGTCCCAACTGGACTCCTACAGTAGTAGTCCCAACAGGCCTCCTACAGTAGTAGACCTGACTGGACTCCTACAGTGGAAACTCCAACAGGCCTCCTACAGTGGTAGCCCCAACAGGCCTCATACAGTGGCAACCCCAACAGAACTCCGACAGTGGAAACTCCAACAGGAATCCGACAGTGGAAACTCCAACAGGAATCCGACAGTGGAAACTCCAACAGGACTCCGACAGTGGAAACTCCAACAGGACAGATACAGTGGAAACCCCAAGTGGACTCCTGAATTGTCACGAAAAAAATAAAAGTACTGTGGACAGAATTCTCATTCTTAGGAGGGGGTAACATTTCATCATAGTCTGAACCTACAGCTCTCCCAAAACACAGTAATACAGCGGCTGGAAATTTACCCGGAACACAGGACCTTGTATAACATTCACCTTCGACCCAGAAACCTAAACCGATCAGAAGAACACTGTACACAGCACCTGTATACCATACCTCAGGTGTAGATCTGGCCCACATCAAACTACCCAGCCATAGAGATATTGCATATGAAGGATCGGGGCGGTAATGAAGAGGGAAAGGCCAATATGACCCCCCCCCCTCTCTGCTTTGCAACTGTGCCAACAGAATAATCTGGCACTGACAACTTAAACTCGTGCAGGCTGTTGCCTGCCTCGTCTTCGACAGACACAGTGATGATCATCACAGACAGACAGACACAAGACCTAAACATGGATGACCTTGTGTTTAACATCCACTCAAAGGCTACTGAAGGAATAAACGAATGAATACCAGTACAATATATACTTCGAGTTAACGAAATAAAGAACCTAACCTTATCACTTTTTAGACCAACTGTTCCAGAATCTGGCTTATGACCCATCCTTATTGCAACTGAAAATAACCACAGATCATCATGCAAGTTGTCCGTACGCGCACGCACACACACACACACACGCACACATGCACACGCACGCACACAGACACACACAACACCAAAACGTCACACAGAGGTACGGCTGATCCCAGTCCATCATCAACGCCCATGAAAACCCATTTACCTGCAGCGTGCGACCGGCTTTGATCACTGATCACTTGGACCGAGTCGCAAAGGCCGGAGTGCATTAAATATTTTCCAAACACCATATTTTTTCCAATAACACTATAATATTCCCCCCCCCCCCCGACACACAAAGCGACACACGCACGACCGTCCGACGGGAGACGGGCAGGAAAACACACACACACACACACACACACACACACACACATGACGACTGATAATCATCGTACATATCAGTGCTTCAATGTAAATGTCATTTTCTTCATCTCTTCAATAAATCATTTTATTCTGCTCCCTATCCCATGGGGGTCGAGCGAGCGAGCGAACACACACACACACACACACACACACACACATATATATAGGGGTCTCTGAAGTCATTCCCACACATTGTAAATTCATACCCAGTGCGTTCAAGTGAAACATAGACACCTACAGGTAAAATTCTTCATCTTTTTCTACGTTATCCATTAAATCAGTTCGTTATGTGTGGCCAAAGCTTCTATCTATACCATCTCCATACGAAACAGAAAAGTCTAAATCGTATTCGATCCCAATTCATTCGTGTGGGATCCATACGCCCCTTCTCCAATGACTTCATATCATCACAGATAATATCCTTTCCAAGTTCTGTTCTTTGTCTACCCTCCTAATTAGGAATATACACTATTATAGGTCATCCAACTCTATTCTTCTTTTCCTTTACCTACCCTGACATCCTGAGTTGGATCACCACATCCATACAGCAAAGGATGGATCAAGCAAGCACTCATTATTCCACGCAAGCATTTTCCACTTTCTAAGTAGTTTCCAAAGCAGTCTCGTCTTCCTTGAGACTCTTATTCTCTTTATTAGCTCTCACACTACTCTCTTCACCTGTAAGGGATTAGTAACTGATCGTGAAAAAAGAAATAAAAGAGAAAACCTTTCACTATCCAACCACACACGTTGCCAACGATGCTAAAACGACTCATTCTTATGTATTCCTCAGTCAGCCTTAACTGCACCTCTACTCTCGTAAACAATCAGTTCCTTATGATATCCTCCTCCCTTGCAATCTGCCTTCTCTGGTCACAAGCAATACCTCCCCTAAACATGCCTTACAAGCGACCACTCGTCACACATAAAAAAACTCTCCCAGAAGGGGGTAAATAAAAACTGTGTAGGATGCAAATTATTCCAGAAAGGGGTAAATAAAAACTGTGTAGGATGCAAAACTGTGTAGGATGCAAATTATTCCAGAAAGGGGCAAATAAAAACTGTGTAGGATGCAAATTATTATTAGAAGACAAAATTACACTGTACATGAAAAGGAAATGACGATTTTGGGTGATATATGAGCAAAAAAAAAAAAAAAGAAATCTTCAAATAAGAACAGTTTATTAACTGGGAAGGCGAATCTGAACATTTACAAAGACAGAAAACGCTGCCCCTCGACTGACACGATGCTACCTGCAATGTACACGTTCATCAAAGCGTACATGTTCCCTTGACGAAATGATACGCTAAAAAAGGAAAATAAAAAATAGCTACGTACCAATGTTCCCAACGCCACTTGATATTTAGTGAAAGTCCCGTAACAAAACACTGCGTATTATGCAGTAACATTAAATATATATATATATATATATATATATATATATATATATATATATATATATATATATATATATATATATATATATCCTCGTAGCAGTGTAAACTATAAAATCTGACACAAATGCTTTTTTCAAAACCTACTCGCGTACATATTCGACATTCACATTTGAGTTTTTTTGGCATCAAACCATTTTCTTTTACGCAATAAATAATGCATTAGCAGTACGAAAAAAAAATCCCTCATGAGTACATACGTTTAAGATAGCATAATGACACACACGAGAGCCTGATATTGTATTCAATGGATTCTGTCATGGCGGTTTCAGGAGCTGGTCATCCACGCCGTACGCAAATATATATTCTTATTTGAAACATAATAACTAACGAAGGCTTTAGTGGGGGAAGCAATCTCGAGTAATGAGTGTGTGTGTGTGTGTGTGTGTGTGTGTGTGTGTAAATCGGTAAGCATACAAATGATGATGGAACGATAATATAGAAAACGGAAGGGTAAGAAGAGTATTACTCAGTGTATTGGAGTAATATGATGATGATGATGATGATTAGAATAATCTTTTCAAGTTTAATCGCACTTCACTTGCGATGCCTCCACACTTACCCCTCGATGGAACCTAGCTGCTCTTTGATAAAAGAGATGATTCCTCCCTTTCTCGTCTTTACCTTTGATAGCGTAATAAAATTCCATAATGGTGCTTTTCTGATTAACTCAGATGAGGTCTTCCCAAGTTTCATTCATTTGCATACTCAAATGAATGAGCATAAATGTGGGGGAGACCGAGATTAATATCCTTTATAAATAGATTCTTCGTCTCTATCCAAACATTACTCACTCGATACATCCTGACTGGGGCAAATATCAACGTATAATCAGCACCCAAGGAGGCAAGATTAGCTCTAAGCGCTCGTCAAAAGCTTGGCTGATCGATATTGATCGAGACAGTTCGAAGGACATGCCTCTGAAGCCAAGCGTCATCCCTGACTTTATTTGCCGAATTCGGAAAAGTCAGGAGTCACAACCCTGTGTTTTCAACGACTTATCGTAACGTATTCCCTTCTGTACTGAGTGCTGGCAAGGCGTTTCACCCCGTAGGGGAATTTCCCAATTTGTTTTTTTTGTCTAGAAATCATCCGGAAGTCAATTTCAGACTCTAAATATCAGTTCACTTTAAATTCAAAACGAAACTCAAGACAGAGTGATAATAAGATGATAATAAGAGCAGAAGAAACATAGATAGGCACACACACACACACATACACACACACACACACACACACACACAACCACAAGCATAAGGGCGACAACAAGCACAGAGAGGCAGGAAATACGGACTTAAACGACTGCCAAAAGCGAGACCAATGTCCGTTTTCTAGACATACATAAACAAAGCGTTTCAGCTAGAGTATGGGTGAAGGGCACATATCTAGGGGGTGGGTGGAGGCCAGTACAATGAGTACTGTACACAGACAAAGGAGCGTGACAGGTAGGCCCTTGTGTGTGTGTGTGTGTGTATGTGTGTGTTGGGTTCTAGGGAATCATCACATACACGATATATAATTACGCTATTCTAAAATGCGTTATACATGTATACGGAACATCTTGTTAATATTACAACTACATTTATATACACAAACGAGTTACATACATGTACACGGAGGTATGTATATGAAACAGTACACACTGCAGCATACAGAGCTTAACACTGACAGCAATATCAAAAGTCAAATATACATTATATATTCGGCATACAGTCACAGACTACACTTGTTGTTAACACTGACAAAAACACGAAGGTCAGGGTCCATTTATTTCACACTGGACTCTGTATCACATAACGTGTTTGTGTTGGGCTTGACTACACCGCGTGTTTACATGGCTCTGGGCATGGCGAATTTTTGGACATGGTGTCAGTATGTCTTCAAGGATATTACCGTCCGTTAAGTAATCACAAAGCTGTCGAAACAGTAAGTCTTGAGATCTGAAAATCACTGTAGTAGAGAACAGAGTCAGTATTTGTAATGTTAGGATCATGGTTCCTCGCGACTTGTCACATGTATCCTGTATCCTAGGCGTATTCTGGCAGTTACAGTAACATGTAGACTAGTATGGGTCCGGTGCCTTCCAACTGGTGTTTCTTAGGCCAAAATGATCACAGTAGACAATGCTACAGCTACTTGGTCTTTCATAATCTCTCAAGAGGTTTTCTTCCCCGTGGGCAAATGCGGTTTGGTCAGCACGGACTATTTCCCTTGGTTAGACCAGGTCTGGTGTACAGGCCTGAGAGAATACAGACATGTTTATCGAGATCATCCACATGGTCACGACGCACATGTCCGACATGTCAAGGTATCCCTAGGAGATGGGCGAGCAAGCCACTGTCATCGGCTTCTGTGAGCAGGGAGTGAATGACTGATGGAACAGTTTCCTGCAGAGCGCTGACTGCTTCCGGAGAGAGTTGCAAGAGCTGGTTTGGAGTGACAGAGGATTTACAGCACTTTGGACGAGACGTCTCACTGCCTTGGGAACACTACAGAGTTCGCAGTGGGTAGAACTGGACCAAGAGTTAAGTAATTCTTGCTAAAAGTGATTCATAATGTTGTTATTGCTGTAAACAGCCTAGGCAACGCGGGCCGTACAGTTTTCCCGCAAGGATCCATCGGTATGTATAAGAACTGCATTGCCAGCCACGGTGGTAAGCAGATTATCTAGCCGTTCACGTATCAGTCCTTGTATGATATAAGTACTCAGCTGAACCTGATGGCAATTTACGTAAATCAATTTGGTGAAGTCTGATGTGCCAAAGGTGTTGAGGATACCGCTGCTAAATCTGTTGGCATTAGACCACACAGCGGCCGTAGCTGGACTCGGCCAAGAACGAGCCACCTGAAGCACCAAGATGAATGATAATGGGTAATCAAAAGTGGGAATTGCGGTCGGTAACGAGCTGAAGAAGGTGCCCGTGGTACTCTTGGGTGAACAAGGGAATCATATTGGATGTGCGAGCGTTCTTTTTTCTCTTTAAGTTTAACGGCGTCTCATTTCCAGTTCTGTCGCTCCATGAGTAAGAAAAGTACACAAAGGAAGACCATTAACCATCCTCCATATATCAATGGCTCTTCTGTCTTCACCCTAGTAAATAACAGGAAACTTTTACAAGCTCTTAAGTGGATATTGGGATACCTGGTGTCTCCCTTCCCATATTCTCTTGCAACTTAAATGTTCCACGATTTTGACGTTAACAAGATAACCGTGATATCTCTCCCCTGAGAAACAACATGACCTCAACAACTCAATTCGTTTATGCCAAATAGTTCAGTGGAGTATCTTAAACGTCAGTTATTCGCGTGGAGTAATGGCAACAAAGTATCATTACATATGATAATTTCTTACTTATTATCTGATAACTAATAACACAGATGATGAAACATCGATTCATAAGCCGTTTGTCAGTAAGTATATATATATATATATACAAAGAGGTGAAAACACACTGACGTACTTCTGCAAGTAGCAACAGAAAAAAAGGATTCATTAACCAAGGAACAATTCAACAGGCTTTTACCGTGAGAATAAAGTTAATCAATGTGATGGCACAGGGGAAGCCTCTCATCACAGGCAATCATTACAAATCCAATTTCCTGAATGTTTCCGCGGAAGACGGAAGCCCCAGAGGAAAACAAAAGACGCGAGAGGGGAAGACATAAGTAATTAGGGAACAACTGAAGACACGGGTCATACGAGGAAAGCGGCTTTCGGGGGAAAATAATGCACATATTTCTTTTTTTTTCATACATAATAGCCATTTCCCGCGTTAGCGAGGTAGCATTCAAGAACAGAGGACCGAGCCTCAGAGAGGAGAAATTCCTCACTTGACCCCCTTCTCTGGTCCTTTTCTTTTTTATTGTAAGGTAAAAACAGGAGGGGAGGAATTGCAGCCCTCTGCTCACATCCCTTTTAGTCGCCTTTTACGACACGCAGGGAATACGTGCGAAGTATTCTTTCTCCCTTATCCCCAAGGATAATATATATATATATATATATATATATATATATATATATATAAAGGAAAGCTTGTTCTGGAGGTGAAACGCATATTTTGACATTTTCTGTTATCATCCGCATATATAATCTGCATGATGATCAACACGGCCTGTGGGAGCGAACCGGCCATCGAGCATAAATAGCCAATAATAATCACAGGAAGCGCCGCTGCTGGGCAGGTAAACAAGGTCATCATTCCTCCTCCTCCTACTCCTCCTCCTCCTCCTCCTCTTCCTCCTCCTTCTCCTCCTCTTCCTCCTCCCTTATCATCAACCCGAGCCTCCTTTCATCCTCCCACTTTAATATCAATGAAATCCCCTATTCCCCCCCATCCTCTCTATCCCGTGGTGGAAACCCTGAGTAATCCCTTGTATACCTAGACAACTATCCCGCCCCGTAGGATAAGTCATATCACCCTCCGGACGCCCTGCCTGTGAACCTCATCACCTAGCCCTATCACGCACACCTACCCACGCTCCTACTCCTACGAACCAACTTATCTATCCAATCCCGACGACACACCAGGTTTTATCTCTCGTCCCGTAAACCCATCCACCTATCCATCCTATAAACCCACATCCAACGCACCCTAGCCTTTAAACCAATATCACCTAACCCTAACCTGTAAAAAACCCGCTCACATGCCCTATCCAGTAAACCAACCTCTCCACCTCGATACCTACGTCAGCCTTTTGAAATCGAACACACAACATCCATGTCAAACGTCAACTCAAGTCAGCAATACATAACAGTTCCGTAAACGTTTTGTATCCTCAGCCCGTAATCCAATGCATGACCAGTCCAAAGATTTCCCCTGCTGACCAGAACTGATTACAGTCAGTCTACTCTACCAGGGCTTGTTCGTGAGGACTGAAAGTTGGAAGAATGATCACTGAGTATGCGAGAGGATGAATCGCCACCACCACTGGATAAGTGCTTTCGTTATGAGACCTAGAATTAGTAGCGGGTCAATAGGAAATTTAAGGGCATCTCTCTCGTCTCAACTCAGCTATACTGAGAAACGATTTTCAATAGTCTCCGAACCAGTGCTTCTACTGAACGGATTATCGAATGTTTCGGCAAAACAACGCCTCTACTGAACGGCTTAATATCACACGTTCGGGAAACCAAAGCCTCCCGACTGATACAGAACTAAAGCGTTTACTGAACGGTTTATCATACGCAGGTACAAGGCTCGGAACTAAGCTGTGTAAGCTATTTGTGACCTAGGCACGTTGCATGAAAGCTCCAGGGGTACTCTGCACTGAAAGCCTGGGTAAATGAACTGCCTTCAAAAACCCTTCGTGCGCTGCATTCAAATTCCTAGAAAGCTGCATTCAAAGTCTCCACAACCCACACAATATATATGCCAACCACCTACGCACTACCTGGTAAATCCACCTACTTACCCTGCCCCAAATGCTCAACCCCGATCTTCCTCCACACTGTGGACTCATCCACCTACCCCACTCTATAAAGCCCCACCCACCTAACCCCATCATACAGACCCACCCACCTACCCAAACCTGCTGACACTCAACTAAACCCACCCTTCCTGTAAAACCAAGTTACCCCATCTCTCCCTGTTAAACCAATGAACCCATTGTTCTACCACTGTATCCTCACTATCCACCTAACTAACCCCCTTCCACATAGCCATCCACATCGCACTTAAGGTTCCACCACTAACACCCACTAACCCTTCTCAACCTCCCCATTTTGACTGGCCATATTTAAGGCCAATTATTCCCTAGCGCCTCGTGAAGTAAAGGGGCAGCTCACGTGACACAGTCGACATATACGCATGTCTGCGTCAACGTGTTTATCAATTCCATTCAAAAGGGAGGATGCCAACACCAGAAGAATTAGTTTTCTTTCAAAGGAGAAGATGCGAACGCCAGGTATATCGTTTTCTTTCAAAGGAGAAGACGCGAACACCAGATTTATCCGTTTTCTTTCAAAGGAGAAGACGCGAACACTAGATGTATTCGTCTTCTGTCTCTTTAAGTACATCAGTCTGAGAACTGTAGTTAAGACAAGGGGTGACTAAAGACTGATAAGACAGGATGGCATGAATATCCTCACTACGTACGTTAACTAGTAACTGTTAGCTATTATATTAAAAAAATAAGCATCTAATCAGATAAATCTTCTGGTACTCATCCGCGAAGAGGAGCTGACTGTATAAAACAAGTATTGTACACAATACAAATAAAAATATATATAAATGATAAGATTTAAGGAAAGGTAAATTTTCATAAAATCTCAGTTCTAGCCACAAGGGTCGCACAAGTCCATCTCTGTTACGCAGTAGCAGTAAACAGACCTGCAGAGTTTAAGTCTTAATCCAATGATAATGATAAAAGGAATTGAGAGATTACATACAGACACACACAGACACACACACACACACACACAGAGGTGCCCTACGCTCGATTCCCAGTTGGTTGCGTATAAATCCTAGCAATTAGCGTATGTGATTTGCAGAACTGCACAAGCGAAGAACACGCTCAGCCAGTTGGTAGAAGACTCGCATCTCCCGAGCGCTCAAATCGACCAGACCAGAAGTTAAACGCCGAATCACACTTGAACCCAAACGAAAGGTAAGCAAGCAAGCGAGACAGCAATCAACGAATGGGTAAACCACAAACCTCAGAGAGTATAGTAAACGATCGGTAAACCACGAAGTTACCGCAGGTTTACCGCGAGTAACACGAGCGCAAAAAAAAAAAATAAGATTGCGGCAATCTGTCTAACACCGCAGGCGGAGCGGGTAGGAGAGGAGGGCCCGCTGGGTGGTGGAGAAGGGAGGAAAGATGGAGGATGGAGTAGTTGGAGAGGAATGAGATGGAGCAGAGATGGACATTGGTAAGAATTGGGGTAAAGTGATGACCGGGGTAAGATGGAACTGCCAGTCTAACTGCATCACATATGAGAATCAATTTGTTCCCAGCGTTTTATGTGTATAATATATATATATATATATATATATATATATATATATATATATATATATATATAATGGAATCAGGGAGGGCTCACTTTCATATAACACATTTTGACATCTCTCTCTCTCTCTCTCTTTCCGTCCATTCCTCTTTATCAGTGACCTTTCATCCTTCATCCCTGTATCTCCGCCCACCTCTGCAACCTCCCGTTATGTAATGCTGCACCGCGCTTACACAACCTGTGGTGCGTGTGTGTGTGCGTGTGTGTGCGTGTGCAACGAACACACGGGGCCTTAAAATTATCTCTGCAACTTGCATATCACGATCACCCGCTACTGTTCATGCATAGTGGTGCTGACCCAACCACTAATGATATTATATATGCAATGACCACACGGGGCTCTCTGTCTGTCTCTCTCTCTCTCTCTCTCTCTGCCCATCCCAGCGAGGCTCCTTTTACACTCGTCTAAATTTGCGCAACTCTGTAAATGCATGTCTGGCGGGCGCCTATATAATGTCCAGCACATGTCATAGCCAGTGGGAGGGGTAACTGAAGTTAGAGAACTACACTAACGAAGCTGCTGAAGGCATCTGAACTGAAATAACCCAGTTCTGCCACTTTTTATGCTGCTTTCCCAGTAGATGGGTCTGGCCTCCTCTTCCTCCTCAGGCTTTAAGGTCCATAGCTATTCCTGCGGCCTTGTTGGATGCGCTCGAGGCCCAAGCCAGCAAAACTGGCTCGTCGATCACATCCTTAACGACACACGGGCTTCGTCTCCGCTCCTAACACTCGTAATAACTGCTCGATGACGTCTCCTCATTCCAAACTTCCTTTCATCTGATCTGAATATTCCCCTCGAAACCTGTTTCTCCTGTACTCCTGTACTCGCACTACGTCCAAAAACTGCCCATCGCCTTAGCTCTTTAATCCATCACTACCCCTGAATTCCTACAACCTCCTACCTCCTTCTTCATCCCAACCTCCAAAACAACATCCTGGCCCTCAAAACCTGTTCCACGTACAAGCGAATATCCCACACCTTTTCATACTCCAATCACTCCCTGTGCCTTCAAACATCCCATCACTCCAACTCCCCTTTCACACCTCCAAACACCTAAACGCAGCAATCCTCTCTCTCTCTCTCTCTCTCTCGCTACAAAATCCAATTTCCAATTTTGCCCGAAGCGGCGAATTTGTCGGGGTAGCGGCCCCCACAACGCGCGTGCGAACATATAAGAGAGAGGGAAAGTAAAACATTAATACGCTACTGAACAGCATCAGTCATCCTGAGATCATGTCACTGAGATAGACTAACACCGAATTCAATCAAAATAAGTATTCACAGTAACATAATACTCGTACACGAGATAGGCTATAAAGTCTTAAGAGACGAGCAAAATTCTTATCTTTTCTTCATAATACTATCAAAAGTCATAAGTGAGGTTTCTATCCAGACTGACTTGTCAAGTTACAGTCGTCCGCATCTCTTGAAACACTTACACAGGAGTGTAGGATACGTGCTGAAAAAACAGACTAAAACAACCACGCATCGGACGCGAGAGTTCGTCTGGTCTCTTACTAAAATCAAAGTTGTTACAACACTCACTGGCCAACCTTAGTTCTTGCAGCTCAGAACTCCCACTGGCCAGGGAGGACACAAACCATCCCTTCTTTCTTTAATCTTCTTGTCACGACGGCCGATGGCCATAGAGAGACCTCTCCAAGCCTCAGTTTTGCAGCAGTGATGTCTAAAGCCGACTGCCTCATCTCTCAAACACTAGACGAAAGGTGGCTGCCTAATGCAACGACAACGCTACACACCTCTGGCATTTATATACCATGCTGGAAGCTTCACTTGCTCTGATGATGTATTCATCAATCTCGCCTCTAATTAACCTTTTTTTTTTTTTGGCAGATGAACTTACGATTTCAGCACTGGTCAGCTTGTCAGGTCTCACTACACACTGCAATCCCCTCCTACTACACCTTCCGCTACTGTCTACTCATCTCCTAGTCCTACTGCATCATCCACGGTCCCGTCTTCTGTCTACCCTTGCTCTCCCGTCATCTGTCTGTTCAGCTATTCTTCCTATTCTTCCTTCAGATCCGTCCTCTTGAGTTTATTCCCATCTATCTCTTTCTCGGTGTTCGTCCACTCAATTCTTTTGCCTCGTGATTGGTCCGTGTCTTGTTTCGTTCAACTATCAATCCTAATTCAACTCGTACTCTGTTCTTGATTCCGCTCCATCCTATTCTATCTTTCGTCCCACCTTCAAAAACCTTCATCCATTCCGTCATCAGTTCTCTATTCTCTTATCACTCGACCCCATCCTCTATCCCTTCTCGTGTACCATCCTCAGTCTCCTGCGACGTCCTCCGAACCAGTTTTTGCCTCATATTCTGCTTGATCTCTCCTCCTCCTCCTCCTTCGTTCATTCCTCTCTCTACGCAACATCTACCAATCCCTCACTATCCACTCCCTCCCCCCTGTAACCCCCCCTTCAAGGCCTATCACTAAACTACCCACGCTTCTACCCCTATGGTATTTCTCCCTCCCAACATACCTCAGGATTCCCGGTGGCACACTCAATCCATCCACCAAGACGCGCAAACCCGACCGCTCTCGGGCAGGATGGTGTGTGTTCAATCCCAGGTGTCATTCCAAGGCCCAGTTCACCTCTGCTTTTTTCCATCTTTCGTGCCTTTATTTTGCTTCCCTACCACTCTCTCCTTCCTCCTTGTCTATTTTCCAGTATCATGTCTTCTCCTCGTCTCTTACTTTTTCATTATCTTGCCTCCTTTCCCACTCGAATCCTGTTCCACTGCCCTCTCTTCCCTTCCAACCTTTCTCTCCCTTCTCACTGTCACTTATCATAGCCCCCTCCTCTCGAGGACTGGCAGTGCGACCCTTGAGCACAAGACCGTGTAACCTCTGTTACCCCTTTTGACCTGACCCTCAAGGGTCAAGGCAAAGGTCATCATATACACCCCCCCCCCCCATCGAGGCGTCGCGCTCAAGCGTCGTCCCGTCGTGTTTAAGAATCGCACGGAGGCGGTGGTCGTGTTGGGGACAGGACGGGTGATAAACGCCACACACGTCTCGCTGATTTATGAGACGGCTGGAGATGGAGCATGTGGTCCGTCAAGCAGCATATGGGGGTTGGTCGGACTGGATATTCAGGAGGAGGAGGAGGAGGAGGAGGAGGAGGAGGAGGAGGAGGAGGAGGAGGAGGAGGAGGAGGAGGACGACGACGACGACGACGACGA
>JAYMFT010069852.1:0-14619 GCA_038088735.1 Panulirus argus
AGAGAGAGAGAGAGAGAGAGAGAGAGAGAGAGAGAGAGGGGGGAGGAGAGAGAGAGAGAGAGAGAGAGAGATAGAGAGAGAGAGGGGAGAGAGAGAGTAAATTAGATGGCACTGATTAAGGCATTCAGTTGCCCGTGCTGTCTCAGCTCACATTTAAAAACTACAAGATGTTGAACTGGTCAAAGCCTGAGGTTTAAAACAATACTCCATCAAGTGAAATTTTCCGACCACAATTGATTCACGAAACGTCTGTAAAGACTATTTGTTCCCAACCCAACAGGCTCACCCTCAGCACCTACGAAATTACGAAACAATGCACACCAACATAAACAGAACATCCCATACTCTTACATGTACCAATCACTGACGAAGATTATAAAGTGAGAATGTGTGGACGTACCCAAAAAGAGAGAGTGTGTGGACATAACCCAAGTGAGTGTGTGGACGTACTCAACAAAGTGAGAGTGTGTGGACGTAACCCAACAACACAACACTGAGTTCATTAAACTCAAATATTTTCAAAGGTCAAACTTGATCCGTTTATGAAATCCCAAGTACGACTGTTTACAAGACTGTACATTTTGGATGTCTCGTCTAGTCCTTCCTACGATGTCTGTCCTCTAAGAGGGTCATCACCTGGTGCTGTGTGGGTCCGCCAGCAAGGCTGGACTAACACTGGAGTACCCCTTCCCGAGAGCCATCCACCCTCACTGTACAGCATCACCCACCGAGGAATCAAGGAAGCGGGGACGTTGTGTCAGGAACCTTTTTGATGTTCAACTGCCTGTGGGAATTAGCTTCGAGGGAGACGAAACACGAGAGGGGAAAAAGAGAGAGTAGCCAGAGATAGTGAGTTTGGGAATGCGTGTTTGTACGTGTGAATGAAAGACAACTGACTACCTGAAGATGCGTGTGAATGTGAAGGTGAAATCTCGAACCGTTTCTCAGTCTGATATCGCATACATCCGTTGCGAGAGGCTGATCTGTTTGTATCAGTGTTTTCCTGCCAAAAGTTCTTGAATTTGAAATGATATGTGCGTAAAAACGCCATGCCAGAGCTAGGATAAGTTTCTCTCTCTCTTTATCTCTCTCTCTCTCTCTCCGTACAACTGAACGTGTTCGACCCAGATGTACATACCATCATTTAATCCAAAGAACGTCAGCTGTGATATGCCGAAGAGCACCAGCCAGGGATGTGGAGCAGGTGTCGCCGCTGTCCTGCCAGTGTCACAACAACATGACGCATGTTGTCCACGACGGCAGGTCTCCACCGCGCATCAAATGGTATATTCTCTAAAGGGATGACCTTGACGCGTCGGAGAGATCCACACAGACTCGTATTGTCGAACCTCTTCTTTGTTGTGAGCTCAGAGCTTCGCACACACCGTTGGTTTGTGGGGAAAGACCACCTCATCAGACATAGGGATTTCATTTCGAAGCCATCGTCTGGTGTGTAAATGTTCCTGATTTTGGGAAGACAATGTTAGCAGGTATGAACGAAGTGGTAGGAGAGTTTTCAGCTCCCTCGGCAGTGATGAAAATCTCAGACGCAATGATATTTATTGCCCAGTTAAAGTGCTTACGTAAACACGAGCATTTCTCCTTCACCCGTGGTCTTAAATGCCAACAGTTGGTAGCATTCTTCTGTGCCTTTCGGTGGTAGTGAGACAGCCAGCATGGGGCATTCACCGGGCATCACTACCATCTTCCCTGCGTCACCGAGCCTCGCTTCCCTTCTTCCTGAACCTGTACCGCTCGGTGAGGATCCCCACGTGTAGTCTGTACATGACACAGCTGTTGTGTGGCCGCTAATGCTCTTTCTTGTGTGTCTGGCGAACCACAGAGGAACCGGTGTGTCTGGGTGTCGTGGGGCGTGACGCCTTACTGAGGCGGCGGCCAACATTCTCCTCCCGCGGCCACACTGGTGGCTTGAAAGATAAAGAAAAATGTTTTCTGCTTCGAAAATCTGATGGTAGTTGCCATGGTGTTGTTGCTGCTCGGTTGACAACAAGCACCGGGCCACAATGTACTGATAATCTGGACCACCCAGAAATACGCTCCATTTGTGTGTTTGTTTCCTTTATCCTCTGGCGTGTGGAATGTGGGGAACTTGGGGCTGAGCGTTATGGGGACTCGCCTTCTCTAGTTCATGCCAATTTTTCTCATTGGAAATTCATGTGTCGCGAAAACAGTACCTTAATAGATATGTTAGAGCAGGTATGTTGTCCCATGAAATGTGTTCATCAATGGGTTCAGGGCATTGATAAAGGTAACATGAATAAAGTTCTTAGAATGGCGCCATCAGACAGAAGAAGAAATAATGGATTCAAATTAGAAAAAGATAGATTCAGGTCGGATGTGGGTAAATATTGGTTCGGGAATAGGGTAATAGATTTATTGAATAAGTTGCCAGGTACAGTTGTGGAAGCTAGCCCTTAAGGTAGCTTTAAACGAAAGTTGGATGTGTTTATGGGATCAGTCGGTTGGCTGTAGGGTGGACGGACTCAGAACCTGCCTAGCATGGGCCAATAGGCCTCTTGCAGCGTCCTCACTTCTTATCTTCTTATGTCCAGTGATATCGCCACCCCCCTGTTATATACTATCATCCTCAACCCATGTATACATCATCATCACCGTCTCCTAGTGTATATTATCATCCATGGCCCCTTGAATATTATCATCCACACCCTCAGATATGTATAATCATCCCCAAACCTTGATATAGATTACCATCCACACATCATGCTATATATATTATCAGCTCCATAACTATTACACATTATCATTCACATTTCATGTTTTATACTATCAGCCACATCCCTATTATACATTATCATCCCCAATACTCTCATCCCCAACCCTTGTTACATTCATTTATTTGTATCCTTTATATCAATATCCCCTATCCTCGACTTTATATCATTAGGCCTTCCTCCTGTCATATATCATACCCCCACCTTCTGTTATATAGTATCAGGCCCATCTCATGTTATTTATCATACCCCACCCCCGTTACGTATGATCCGGCCGATTTTCTCTTATATATCATACTCCACCCCCAGTTATGGATCATTCGACGCACCTCCTGTTATGCATCATTTCCTCTGCTATCATCCCCACCCTCTGTTATATGCAACTATCACCATCTTATACTATATACCATCATTCTTTTTCTTCTCACATATTTTCCCTTCCTTACGCCTAGTTGCACAGAAGTATTCCATCTGTTTATTGTTATACCCAGCAGCTGTTTTACACTATCATCCCTACTCCTTGATACATATCATCATCCGCACTCCCAGTCATATATTCTCATGACCTCATCCGGCAAGGATTAGGTAGGGGCGGGCCGTCGGCACAGCTGATAACAGAGTCTGGAATGAGCTGCTGCCACTGGTGTTGCTCTGATAAGTATGGATGATGAGATTTCCTCTAGTTCCTCTACCGGAGCAGACCACTGGAAACAAATATCCCAGTTCCGTGTACCACTAGCGATAAGGTGAGGAAGTTATACGAAGAGCTCAGTGTACCATTGGTGGTACATGATATATGTGGGAGGATTTCAATGTACCACTGGTGATACGTAATATACGTGGGAGGGGTTCACTGTATCACTGGTGATACGTTGTGTACGTGGGAGGAGCTCAATGCACCACTGGTGATACGTTGTAAAAGATACATGGGAGGAGCTCAGTGCATCACTGGTGATACGTGATGTACGTGGGAGGAGAGTGTTGAAGCAGGAACCCCAGCGGGGTGGGTGTGTCCTCGGTGAGTGGCGGCGGATGCGAGGCTCCCCGTCTGGTCTGGAAAGGTCTGTGAGGTACAGTTTTGACTGAAGTTTTAATTAACAGACTGACAAGGCCACTCGTCTTAACGTCATGTACTCTGGGTCAGACGAGCTTTGTTGTGCAAGAGACAGCAGTCTACCTCCTGACGGAAGAGCCTGCCGAGGGAGATTCGTATTTGTTCGAGGACATCTACGGTGGGGACGTGACTGTACCTCCCAAACGGGCACGTTACCTGGGCGAGACTCGGGCAGCGTCACCAGATAACATGGGTCGTGTTGTACTGACTGAAATCATCGTATTTAGATAACATGTTCAACACCCGTATGATATCTGGCTCGTAAGATGCCTAGCTACTTGACCCTTCAGAATGTTAAACTATGTCCCCTAATGCATTACATCACAACTGATCACGGATGTTTCATTTCCGTAACCATCCATCTCTTACACAACGCAATTTTCTCTCAAACGTTATTCACAAATATCAGTTTCTCTACGAAGTTAACGAACCGGTACCAGCGAGTTTAAGCCGTGTATCAGTGAGGATTTTGAGTGAATGAGGCTCCGCCCAAGCTACAGGAGAACCAAAAGGAACAACTCTCAGAAAGACATCTGCTATTCCCATTGTCAATGACAGTCTAAGGTGTCATCCACTACAGCAAACACCATAATGTGAATGGTATCTGCCTTATGGTGTTAGGAATATGCACGTAAGGGGCTGGAGGGCATTATACTCCTCTACACTATACCGGCATAACACTATACATGACACTATACCATCAAGGAGGGCAATCTACTGCCCAAGTATCCATCCATCAGTAAACATGTAGAGACGAAGATATGACAATCCATCCAAAAGACAAGGACTCATGACTTGGTGAATCTTGAACACCAACACTTAATCCAGCGCCAGAACCCGTCCCAGGCAGACCACCAGAATTCGTTTCAAGCAGACACTTACCAAAGACGACACATGATGCTAACTTTTTTTCATAATGTAGGACTGGCTCAATGACCTCTGGCAGCTAACAGCCTTATAAAATAGAAATCCTACATACAGACCTTGATGGAGTGTTTTACAGACTCGTTTGGAACGGGCCGTCCCATGACAGAGGCTCGTGCGAGGCGGAGCTTTCCCCGTCAATAAAAATGGCCGGAACCTCTCCACGCACCTCACCACCGACGGTCACAACATTGTGCCTGTCCCTCCCAAAGGCAGTACGACGCCTGGGTAAGGTGGCGCGTTTGGTCCTTCACCTAATCCTTAAGGGTCAAGTCAAAGACCAGGCCATCATACCCACGGGTCGCACCGTCGTGTTCAAAGGCGGGGGGGTTAAGACTACAGGTGACCTGCGTGAATAAAGGCAGGTCATGTTTATCATCCAGGTGCCCTCCGCGACCTGTGTCTACCCCAGGTCTCTTGGTTCACCCAGGTCTCTTGGTCTTACCCAGAGACAACCCAAATTCCTTATCTGCTGTTGTCTCCTTTCCCGGTACTCCCCTGTCTGGGTGACCCCTGTCAACCTCCTTACCATGACCCTGATCATCATCCTCCGTAACACAACCCTGACTGTCAATCTCGCCAACACAACCCTGACCGTCAGCCTCAGTAACACAACCCTGATTGTCAACTTACGCAAACCTGACCGTCAACCTCCGTAACACAATCCTAACCGTCAGGTTTTATAACATAACACTGGCCGTCAACCTCAGTAACACATTCCTGAATGTCAACCTCCGTAACGCAACAATGAATGTCAGCCTCCGAAGCATAACCATGACTGTCAGTTTCCGTAACAAAACCCTGACCGTTTGCCTCCGTAACACACCCCTGGATGTCAATCTCCGTAACAGACATTCGATTCATGGGTACACTAAAAAAGAAAGACTCTTTATTCATATCTGTCAACGGTAGTGTCCTATTTATAACGTCGGATGAGAAGTAATTATCGAGCAAAGTTGAATGCAAACTTTGCTTTGTAAAAATAAGAATAACAGCCCCTATGCATGTTTAGGACCACAGAAAACGAGAATGCAGGGTCGTGGAATGTGAATTAACACACACAATAACAAAGGCGTCCACATTTGAACTCACTAAAAGATTAAAACTGATTCCATACGTGCCAGCTGGAGCCCTCCCTGGCCTGCCCGTCAGTGCTCGCTCCCCTGCCCGAGCCATCAGGCAGGGACAATAGGTGGTGTACATCACACGAATAGACCATCAAATGTTCACGTTTCTCGCCACATTAACCACTCGCCCCACCGCCGCCATTACTCCCCTACACACCTTAAATTCCTCACTAGTTTGTGTTCAGCTTCTGATGACTCGCTCGTGGACTGGAAGAGGCAACATGGGGTAGCAACGGAGGAAGGGGTGATGTGGAAGGAGAGGAGATGGGATGGGATGCTACATGGGTGGCTGGGAAAGGCTTTGGATGGTGTGTGGAGCTGGGGCGAGATGGAATGTTTCGGGGGAATGGGTCGGGGAGTTCTCTGGTGGGGAAAAGAGTGTAGAGGGCTAGAATGTTGAGGCCGGAGGACTGGAACGCTTGTGAAGAGGGCTGGAATGTTGGGATAAAATGCTGGAATGTTGGAAGGGAGGGCTTTTATGTTGCTGGAATGTTGGAGCAGAGGGCAAAAGTGTTGAAGCCGAAAGGAGGAATCTTAGAGGCGGAGGGCTGGAATGTTGGGGCGGAAGGTGGAACTTTAGGAGTAAGAGACTGGAATGTTGGACCGAAGGGCTGGAACGCTGTGGACAGAGAGCTAGAATGTTGGGGAAGAGGGCTGGAATGTTTTGGACGAAGGATGGAATCATGGGATAGGAAGGCTGGAGTCTTGGTCGTGGTATGCCGAGGTGTTTGGTGTAGTCGGGGTAGCTTACTGCAAGAGGTGGGTGGGAACTTGGGTTAGATGGTTGAAATGATGGATGGATTTAGTTGGAATGGGCAGACTGGGGCAATGAGTATGCAAGCACTGCATGGGATGGGTAGACTAGGGGGCTGCGTAAGGTGGTTGGGATAATTATTGATTAAAATTAATTGGAATATTGGCTAGTATAGACTGACGTATTAAGGTATTAGATGAAGTGGGTGTATTGCATTGGTGATTTGAGTTGGTTTTGGTGTTTTATGGCATAAGGTGTTGCTACTGTATGTTGGTGTTTTGTGTAATTAGAGAAAGATGTTGTGTAGGATTTGTGGTAAGAAATGTAAGGGGTGTTAGTTGGGAGTGTGGGAGGTTTAGGAGAGGTAGGGTGGGGTAGGTTATCGTGGTGAGTGTAGGTGATGGTTGACGACGAGTCAAGTGGATGAAGTGTGGTCGGATGGGGTGTGTAGTGGTGATGGATGCCCTAGTACATGACGGAAAAGGTTGAAGTAAAATAAATCATTAGCACGAGCTATAAATCTTTTGCACCGGAACAAAGAACAAGAGAAAGTAAACAAATAATCAGATAAATGAATAAACAAATAAATAATGGAATAATGACGACTGGAAATTGTTTGAAAAATCAGTGCAAATCTGATTTCAAGAAAAGGACCATTCAGAGGAAGGGATGAGCCTCGGTGTCTGAGGGAAAAATAACACTATGACATGTCAACAGTGGAGGCAAACAGACGGGGACGCGGCCCGACCCTCCTCCTCCGACAAATCTGTGTGTTTAGGACAGATACCCGCCAGATCTTTCCTCCGTCTCGAACAGAGCCGCTAGATCCTACCGGACCCGGGGATCCGCCTTCCCAGGGTCAATATAACCATCACTCCAGGACCTTCCCACCTACCACCCCAGGACTGTCATATCATAAACATCACTCCAAGGCCCATCACCATCTCCCAAGGACCTTGTATGCACCACCCCAGGGTCCTACTATCTAACAACCTTAAAACCCTCGAGCTCTCCACCCAAAGACCCTCATATCAGCAACCCCAGGATCTTCATATCTACCACCACGGGACCCTCATTCCCACACATCCAAAACCATCATACCCACCGTCCCAGGGCTCTCGTACCTACCATGTCATTTCTCAGTGACACTAGACAGGTTTCTGACCACGTCCTGACGTCCCATGGCCGAACCAACACCTTACTTATTGTCATAATCATGTTGTTAATGACGTGTGCCATTGCTTGACCTCTCTCCAGGTACACGAGCAAGTGCTCATTTCTGACCTTCACAATGGTAGGTTATCGGCATTTAGTCTTCCACCAATCGACGGCCCCACTTAGTTCCCAAAGGGATCTATTTTCACTGACCTGGCAGCCACACCCACACGTTATCGGTGTAGTTAACCCGACTAGGTCATACGTATCCGCGGCGCAGCCATGTGCATCAGTCAAGGAGTCAACCAGTTTGTCAGTTTTGCAATCTGCTGACTCTCAGACACCAAACCGCCCTACACCTGGAAACGTCCACCTTGTTATTCCTTGTTGAACACTTTCTTGTAGGGGCTCTGCCGTGCCTAACCTCCAATTACCTCCTTCAGCAGTATCCCCAAGTTAAACTGGCTATTGCTTCCTCCGGAAGGACTCCTGTGGAACATCACCAACGCCCGTCTCCTGTAGTAGTGTCAACTTGGAGACATTCATCGCCATGTCTCCTGCAAGCAAAAGACTTCGGTAACCACGTATTAACTCTGGGCCTCGGCAATGCCTCCTACCTCATGCAGAAGCTCCATAAAGCCCGACATCCATACAATTCTCCCACAGAATATTTGCCTCGCTTCACAACTACTCTTAATCAACTATCCATACCAGCAAACACCTGCTTCACCTCCTGCACCTGCACCAGCGCCACGTGACTCCTACCTTGTCACTCCTGCCCTAACCCGCCTTACTCTTTTACCTAATCCTGAACCATAGGACAAAAAAAAAATGAAAAAATAGCAATGTGGGCGAAGGATTTTTCAGCTATAAAGAACTTTGCAATAAACTTGCACCAGATGTCACTGTGAAGACTATCAATGCCGTCAAATACGATTCACTACTTCAGAGATATCAATTATCAGTGAACAGGCCTGTGTCAAAAAGGAAAAATTAATCTAACTTTCTTGTTTTATATTTCTTTTTTTTCACAATTTCGGATCTGAGCCTCCTCCCTGGAGAAGTCTGCTGCAGTCCAGGCAGGGAAATTTTCCTGCTTACACTTTGAATTTCCATGGCAGTATATCATGTCCATACTATTTAGTGGCCCCTATAAGCTTTCCTCCTGTTGTTGTGGTAGAATGAATAAGTTGGTGCTTCCTATTTCACTGTTCTGTTTCTACCACAAATTAGACATGACCTCAAAACACTGTAACTGTTCTCCAGAAGAATACCTCATGGGCCAACAGGTCTCCTGTTAATCTAACCTTCTCATGAAATTCTATATATACCAGTGGCATCTTGCCCTACGTAACCTCTGTACCTCCCATTGAAGCACTACTGTTACCCGTGTTCCCAGATCCATCTCTCAATCTATCACTGTAAGAGAAGACAGATATACAGGATCACCTGCTAAAGTAGCCACCATCCCAAGGTACCTCGAACCAACCACTAAACCAACCAACTCCCACCCTCCCTAAGACACCCCTTCCAATTACCCAAGGGCATACCTAGCCACTATAGAGCCTAACTCCCAGCCTCCTTAGGACACTCCTCCCAGCTTATCTAAAGCACACCTAACAGCCACACGAGCCACCTCACAACAACGTTACGACAAACCACCCACGTACCCCAGAGCATACCCAAACACTCTTGGACCCACGTTTCATCAACCCTCGGCCCACTCCCAGCCACCCTCGGCCCACCCCCAGCCATCTCTGGGGTCCACTTCCAAGCAACCAAAGACTGGCCACCAACATCTAGACATCCCATTGCGTTTCCCTCTCTATCCTTTTATCCTCTGCACAACACGTCTTATTAGCCTATCGTCTTCGTCCACTCCACCCACATCCCACTGCTATGACCCTCCATCCACTTCCCAGTGCTATGACCTCCCACCAAATTCCCAACACACCCTAGACCATTGACTCACTCCCCGCCATTACAGATCACTACAACCGCACCTCTACCACCCTGTACGCTTCCGCCGTCACCTAAACCCCGTGTACCCCTAGATTACGGTACATACGAACCGTCCTAGGAACTGCAGACCCTAGGCACCACAGGACCCACACCGACACATTTCTCATCTTGAATTAAAAATCAGATAGCTATCCTAGGGACCTCCACGAACGCCTCACTATTCTAGAACCCCCATTCAAGCCCCATCACTCTAGAGCCCACATGCATATACTCAAACAGTATCAGACACTTAACCTAGAACCCTGCCCGCCTAAGACGCTACAACTAAATCTCAAACTCTCTTGGACTCTCTCTCCGCAACTCATCACTTAAAATCCTCATCCTCTTTATCCTACGACCCACCACTCAGTCCTGCAGGGTTTGAAATCTTCCACCAACCCTCCAACCAACCTCAGGGTCAAGACCCCACCAGCCTAGGGACTGTCACTACAGCCTACCGCTCGTACCTCTTCCCCTAGAATTCTACCCACCAGAAATGGCTACTTGTCTGGCAATCCTCATCAACAAGGCTGCCCCATCCACCTAGCAACTCCCATCCCTCCGGATATTCCTATCAACTCAACATCATCTCTTCTCTACCGCAGTTCTGAACACCTTAGAACCTTCATCCACATTGAAGAACCCCCGGTCCACACCTCTGGCCTTTTACGGTTTCTGCCAATTCACCAACCATCCGAAGATTCTCCCAACCACTTATGTAGCAGTCTGGGGCCCTCCGTCTAATATCATAGCAGCCAAGGGATCAACAATACACCCTGAAAGCTCAATACTACACCTTCAGTAACCAAGGACACAACACCCACTCCATCAGCACCTTATAACCCTTAACCCATTCCTGTACCACCTAAAGCTCGCAACGAAATCTTGTAAACTCTGCGATTTTATGCCCTTCTGTGTAAACATCCGAGAAATTTTTTTTAGTTCATTGATGTTCCAGGGCTCTCCAACCACTCTCCGAGCATCGTGAGCTTTTGCGTACCCTCCCCTAATACCTTACAGCCATCTGCCCACATCTGGGACTCACCACTGGCCCCATACATCCTGCTACCCTCCACCTACCTGTCCCTTCTCAATGCTCATCTCACCCTTCTCGACGACTGACGTGTTCTTCCCAGCACTTTTAAACCGGCGTGCTCGAGAAAATTTGCCAATGATCTATGTAGAATGCTGTCGAGAGAAACCAATGAAAACAGTGCTGCCAGTTGGCTTAGTGTGTGTGAGGGCGATTCAGTGGCTCCATAATAACACTGCGCTGGATTTCGTGTACAGGAGTGAGGACGATGCAATTGAAACATGTCTGAAAAATAGATTAATTGTAATGGAGACAATATTGCATAGAAGTAATGATTTTTCAAATGGTTAAGAAAGGAATGAAGCCCAATGTAAGAAAACATAATGATAACAGAAACTAACAACAGGTTTAATGTGTTAGAATGTGAACTGGAAGATAAGGCTAATTTTGCCTCTATCTGGGATTCTTTAACAAGACATTTAGACACAAAGTTTTGTAGTAGTGATAAAATCAGGATGGATATGTTTCCAAGGGGGAAAGTTGGAAGATTTAACACATAGGGTACAAGAAAGAGGAACACAGAAGAAGGCAGTGTCGTTGGTGTCCAGGTTGGAACAAAAAACGTGGTTTAGGGTAAATCAGAGATCATAAGAAACTATAGGATAATTTGGGGACCCTGTGTAGTTGCCCTTCATACATCCAAAGATTCTGACAGAGTGTGGCATTGGGGTCTCATCTCTTTTGGCTTCCCTCCCTCACTTTGCTCCCTCTTATCTAGCTTCCTCTCTGGCCGATCCATCTCCGTGGTTGATAACGGATCAGTCTCTCCCACTTTATCCATCACCTGTGGTGTCCCTCAAGATTCTTTCCTGTTTCCTACACTTTTCCTTTTTGTCATTAACGAGTTCATTTCTTCTACAAATAATCAAATGCAGTCGTACGCTGACGCCTCAACGCTGCATTTCTTCACACCCTTCAATTCTGCTCCTTCTGCTCTCATTCAATTTGCATCTCGACTTGACACAATTTCCTCACTAAACTCAGATTTGAACAGAAAATCTCAATGGGGTAGACGAAATCTGGTTAAGTTTAATGCCTCTAAAAACCCAATTTCAAAACCCATAATCTACCCATCGCTCTATCGAAAATTACTTACACTTTTCTCTTTCCTTTGATGGTTCTGTAATTCCACCTCTTAACACAATGAACATACTTGGTATTACTGTAACATCCACTCTAACTTCGAAACCCAACAAAACCGAAATACCTAAGTCTGCCTCTAAGAAACTGGGAGTCCTGTTTAGATGTCGAATTTCTTTTTTCCCCAACAGTAGCTCTGTTTATCCAAAGGATTGATCCGTCCTTTTATGGAGAACTGCTCTCACATCTGGGGAGTTTCTAGTTCTACATCTTATTTGACAGAGTTGAGTCGACAGCGGTCTAACTTATCAACTCTCTAGGGCTAACTTCAAAACTTGACACACATGCCCTACGCCACGATGCTAGTTCACTTTCCCTGTTCTACAGGTTTTACTTTGGTTTTTGCTTCCAGGGGCTGGTTGCTTGTGTGCCCCCACCACTAGCTAAACCACGCAGTATTCGGCAAGCTGTGCATCACATGATTACTGTGTGAACGTTGACAACTCAAGGGTGGACAGTTATAATAACAGTTTTTTCCCTACACCTCGAAGCTTTGGAAATCTCTACCACCTCGTCTTTCCCTGTATCTATGACCTGGCACTTTCAAAAATACAGTTTTTCACTTTCTCCACAATTCTTAAATACTTTCCCTTGTCTCCTCTTTTTCCCTTTAATCAACATCTTTATATTTCAATTAAGGTCCGACCTTGATGTGGACTTTTGTCCTTGGCGGGAGCCTCCAACGTATAAAAAATCTTAGAAAGACTGGAACTATTTCCTAAGTGGGATGTAGGACCTGAAATGTTAAGTAAATTGTTAGGCATCTGCATTATAGTAGAGTGTGTTTGTAGGTATGAGAAGGGTGACGATATAGATTTAGGGGACAGCATATAATGGAGACAGGGGCTGGTTTGCTAAAGATGTCCGTGTCTGAACGGATTTGGGAAGGCACAGCTCCCTTCGTGAGCAGGGTGAAAGGAGGACGCAGGGGCAGTGCGTATCAACGCCGTCTGACACGTCAGGTAAGATGGGTCGGGCAACAACTCCGTCACTTAGATAATGAGCCTTACGAAAAAAAGGCTCAGACTCCCAGACTTAATGGAAGTTTTCAAAACATTAAATAATTTCGATAAGACAACAAACTAGAAAATTTCACATTAGATTGATCAGTGACTCAACGACTAGAAATGATGAAATCAAAAGGAAAGAGATGTTACAGTAACGTGGACAAATGATATATTCAGCTGAGGAAATGCAGGACACTGAGTTGAATTACCAGCAGAGGAAGCAAATACGAAGACATTCAATACCTTCAAGTCACAGCAAGCCAAGTACTTCGTCGATGTCCATTATCACTAAATAGGAAAACAAGTATAATCAATATGTGATCTTTATATATTATTTTCCAATTTCACATTTGATCTTCCCACAGAAGCCTTTCTGTAATATTTCCATGGCAGTATACCCAGGGCTCTGTACTACATGATGCTCCTTCTCAGCCTTTTTCCTCTTGGCAGTTGAAGCAGAGGAAGTGGTGGGTGGAGAGGTGCCTTCTGCTTTTTCACCTCTTTCTACCAGAGAAGATATTATGACCACAGACAACTTTGCCATGGAACGTCAAATCTCTTGTTGTGTGTCATTCCCATGCACTCTCTTATACCTACTCCCTAAGGGCACTACCTACACTCCTTCACACCGACCCACTCCCCTGCTTCCCCGGCTCCCTCACCTGACCTCCCATCACCCCCACCACCACTTTGTGATCCTTACCGTCTCTCAACCATCCTCGCATCCTCCACCCTTCCCACACCCGAGCCCTTCACCAACGCCCCCAGCATCAAGGACCCTCTAGGAACATGTATCCAACATATGCCCTTCCTCCTCGTTGGCAACAGATCACAGGGATATTTCCTCAAATCTCTGTGGGATACAGGGTGCTCAGTCTGTGTTGTTAGGCCTATATTTGTACAGGTCGTAAGGGGGTGGTTTGGCGTGTCGCCTGTGTTGAGGTGTGCCGACTGTGTTGGTATGTGGCGGCTGTGCTGATGTTAGGCGGCTGGTTTGCGATGTGGAGGTTGTGTCAGGATGAGGTGGCTGTGTTGGTGTGGCACCCCTCTTGGGATGTGGCGGCTCTATAAAGGTGTGGTGACTGTATTGGGATGTGGCAGTTGTCTTGAGGTGTGTCGACTGTGTTGGGATGTGGCGGCTCTGTTGAGGTGTGGCGACTGTACTGGGATGTGGCGGTTGTCCTGAGGTGTAACCATTATTGGCGAGTGATACATATCGCTAATGTCAACCTACCTGGTGTCAAAATGAAAAGAAAAAGATTAACAGTGAAACAAAAACATCAAAATAGGTTCATAGATCATATCTATGACTGGTACAAAGATTATGAACCTACAAATGTACACGCATTTAATGTCAATCTTGAAACTTCTGTAAACAAATTCTTTACGCATAGTGATCCAACGACAGAGAGCAGAAAAAAGTCCCCTCATAATAGGCCACATCAGTACTATAATGACCCCGAGCTGAAACAGTTCAAATTTATAGCTAGGCAAATAGGTAAAGGTTATAGACAACTTCGAACACCCAAAATGCTAAAACTATTTCAAGCA
>JAYMFT010069863.1:0-14619 GCA_038088735.1 Panulirus argus
CCCTAATCAAGGCCATCCCATTAACGCTATATATATATATATATATATATATATATATATATATATATATATATATAAACCAGGTACCCATTTTATCGAACAACCCCTAGGGGTGGATGAACAGCTGGGTTAACTGTGGATTGACTGCTACAACCAGGATTCGAACCTATGCGCTCGACCCTGGGCGGCTCGTATATGGCATGTTTACCTCTAATTCTTCTCTTGTCATTGAGGACTATCAAAAAGAGTCTCTTCATGAGTCATTGGGTTGTTAGAAAAATCCATGATTGTAACAAACCTAAAACCTTTGCCACCTCCTACATTGGTTGCACATGACCAGAGAAATAGAGAGACATGTCTTATCAAGATGGACCTGAGAAGTTTATCCTAAACATTTCTTTTCAAGTTAATCCTAAAGCCAACAAACTGGAATTCCTGAAGAGCACTTTTGCAAAAGACAGATGTATTACTAGCCCTGTTTTTACCATGAAATGATCCAAGAAAAAATCTTTAACATCTGTAATCTCAGAAGAATGTGAATCAAGTAACAGTTGATAAAAATTCCAGACTGATTGATGATGTCTCCAAGTACACAGCAAACAGCATGAAGGAAATAACTGAATACATTTTCCTCAAATTTTAGGCTAAAATTGTTTGAAATAGTTAAAATGCATAAATTCTTAAACCTAGTACTTTGAAGCTGGGCCTCTGACCCCAGGTTCAAATGGTCTACAGACAGCTGTGGAATCAGCCAAGGGGACTTGCACAACTGAAGAATTTTCTGGCACCAAAGGTACTTTCCCACTTTAGGACTAACAAATCTAATAAACACTGAAGAACAAGCAGGCTGGCAAGGACTCTTACCAGGAGATTTACTTGGAAAATGAGGTAAATCTGTTTCCTGCATTTCCAATCCATGATTTGGGCATTTGTAGCCACTGCCTTGTTGTTGAAAACTGGATTGACCGGTAGGTAAAAGGGCATTCACTTTGGTGGCAAGGCGATCAACCTGGGAATTCATTCCAAAAGAAAGGATTCAGTTGAACACTTCATGTAGGTATTCAAACTGTCAAAGAGTTTGACCTTAATAGAGTGGTAGCCCACATGCTGCCTACTCCTTGAAGGATGGTGGGCTTGAATAAACATTTCTTGCTCCATCAGCTCTAATAAAGGAAGTGATTTGCAAGAGCCTTTGATCATGCAGCAATTCAATAATGCCTGCTGACAATCTCTCCTACTCACATGCATATACTTGTGTAAATTCCTCTTTTTAAACTAGGTATTCCTAATCACCACTCCTTTTTCAGCACACAACTCCACAGACTGTTCACCATTTTCATTCGTAACACTGAAAACTCCATGCAACCCAATTATATCCTCAACTGCCCCATTACTTATCTTCACATTTAAATCACCCATCACTAATTCCACGCTGACACACTCACTCAGTTGCTCCAAAAACACTTGCCTTTCATGATCTTTCTTTTCATGGTCAAGTGTATAAGCACTAATAATTGCCCATCGCTTGCAATGTACATTCAGTTTTACTGACATCTGTCTAGAACTTACTTCCTTACACACTATTACTTGCTCTCACAACTCCTGCTTCTCATGAATATTTGCCTCTCAAACTCCCATCCTGGTTGTGAATGCAAAAACTACATATGTATCAGCTGCAGTGGACACTTTTTATTCAGACAGACCAAAGACCAGTCACAGTGAATCATGTAATAATTTCAGTAAAGTCACTCAGCCACATCTACTTCAAATAAGCCTATCTCAATATAGTTTTTACAGCCATCCTTAGCACCTTTTCCATTGCATTCAGGTACAATTTTTGAACACACCTAGTCCTGAGGCACAGTCCCTTCATTCAAAGCTTTCTTACATATAGCATAAAAGAGTATATGTACTACCTCAAATCAGTCCTTCAGCTTGAAAGTGACATCTTCCACTCATATGCTGTATCATTCAGTTGAAATAATGTCTGATCTATTTTCCCCTATCTGAAAAGAACTGTGATTGTAATATCTTGGCTAGCACCTCTAAATGTTCAATAGCTCTTCATAATATTCATTGCATATCTTGCTCACACACTGTGACTTTGATGTTGATACAGGTTGAGTATCCATTATCCAAAATGCCTAGGACCATAAGTGTTTCAGGTTTTGAAATATTTGCACGTACATAATGAGATATATTGGGGATGGGACCCAAGTCTAAGCACAAAATGCATTTATGTTTCATATACACCTTATACACATAGCCTGAAGGTAATTTATACAATATCTTTAATAATTCTCTCCATGAAACAAAGTTTGTGTAATACAACCATCAGAAAGCTAAGGTGTCACAACCTTAGCCACCCATGTGGACAATCTGTGGTTGTTTGGCATCACCTTCATTCCTGACTCTGAATTTACATGGTACTGATAAGCAATCATTTTCTTACACTTATTCACACATAAGTACTAAACAGTAAAAAAATATGAAATGCCATTAATACAATGAAAAAATAATGTGTTTAAGGTAATTAAGCAGCACAGTAGCATCAGTAGAATACCTGTATCAGCTGTTAAACAAGAACAAAAACAAACAACCACAGGTTTTCAGTTTCCACCTATAATGCTGTGTTTTGATGAAAAGGTTACAGTACACTGTATTGTAATTTTTAGGTTTTATTTGAGATATAAAAACATCATTTAATTTACAATAATTATAGGTAGCTGTAAATGTGTGGAATTTTCCACTTGTAACATCATGTCGCCGCTCAGAAAGTTTCGGATTTTGGAGGATTTCAGATTACAGATTAGGGACGCTCAGCCTGTATGTACAGTGAAGAGGAGTATGGCTGTTATTTGCAAGGAAGGAATGCAAGTGATTGGGAGATGCACAACAGAAAGAGGCAGGAGGTCAAGAGAAGGTGCATGGTCTGAAAAAGAGGGCAAATGAGAAAGTATCAGCAAAATTCAAGAATAAAAAAGATATTTTGAATGTTAATAGTGGAAGGAAAAAAGAAAACCAGTGGGAACACTATTGAAGGAGGCAAATTGGGATGTGCTAAGTGGCACAAATGAGGTGATAAGTAGATGGAGTGAGTATTTTGAAAGATTGTGGAATGAATTTAATGATACAATAGCAGATGTGAAATGTGGAGTTATGCAAGATGAGAGTCAAGGCAAATGATTTTGTGAAAAGTGAAGAGGTGGTGAAAGCCTTGCATAAGATGAATTGTGGCAAAGGAGTTGGAGGGGATAGGACTGCAGTTGAATTTCTTAAAAAAGGGGATGATTGTGTTGCTTATTGGTTAGCTTGGGTTTTCAGTTTATGTATTGCTCATGGTGAGGTGCCTGAAGATTGGTGGAATGACTACATAGTGCCACTGTATAAAGACAAGGGAGACAAAAATGAAAGTTCAAATTATAGTGGTATGAGTTTGTTGAGGGTAAGAGGTAAGTTGCACTGAAGAGTGATGATTGATAGGGTGGTGGCATGAACAAAATTTCAGATTGGGGAAAAACACTGTGGCTCCAGAAGTAGTAGGGGATGTGTAGATTAGTTGTTTGCTTTGAAGAATGTGTGCAAGAAATACTTAAGAGAAAATAAAGGACTTGCATATGGTATTTACGGATCTGGAGAAAACATATGGTAGGATTAATAGAGATGGTGTGTGGAAAATGTCATGAATACATGATGTGCAAGGAAAGCTGCTTGAGGCAATGAAGAGATTTCATTAAGAGAGTAAGATGGCATGTTTGAGAGTAGGAAGAGAGCAACATGAGTAGTTCCAGGTGAAGTGTGTCTGCAGTAGGGGTATGTGATGTTTCCATTTGTTTACAGATGGGGTGGTGACAAAAGTGAAAGCAAGGGTCCTGGAAAGATTTCATTTTCATTTATGATTACACCTGGACCAATTTCTATGAAAGATTCCTGGTGTTACCCAAGACCTTTCAAAAGGCTCCTGCAGCCCAAGGCTGCACTACTTCTAGTAGCAGGGAAAAGTAGACTCCTTTGGAGTGATAAGATCTTATATAAGGCTCTCCTAATAATAAAGTCTCCCCAAAAGTGACTTTTCACTCACAGTGTAAGCTCTTGCAAGCAGAGCCCAGCAACACCAGTCTTGCAGAGAGTAGCAGATATGCAGTCTGTTGGAGAGTAAAGAGTGCCATAAAGAAGAATCAGTTTTTGTTTACTGATGACGTGGTGCTGCTGGGAAATTTAGGTTTCTGAGTTTAGGAGAGTATGTGAAAGTAAAAAATTGAGAGTTAATGTGAATTATGTAAAGTTATTATGTTTGGCAGTGGAGACAGATTAGTAGAAATCTGAGTTTAAATCAAATGAACCTAGAGGAACTGGGGTATTTCAGATACCTGAGAATGGATATGGCAGCAAATGAAATGGAAGCTGAAATGAGCCACACCGTAGGTGATGGGGGCTATGGCCCTTACTGCATGGAGGACTATGTAGATAAAGAGGTCATTGTCAGTGATAGTTAAGACAGGCATGTTGGATGGTAAAGTCATCCCACTGATGTTGCATGGATGCAAGATGGTGGGCTCTAGATAAGAAAATAAGGAAGTGGGTGAATATGTTGGAAATAAAATGCATGGGGACAGTCTTTGGTGTGAGGAGGGCTGATCAAGTAAGAAATGATAGGGTAAGAGAGATGTGTGGTAAAAAGATGAGTATTGTTGACTGATGAGGTTGGTGTACTAAAAGGGTTTGGACACATGAAGAGAATGAGTGGGGAGAGGTTAACATGGAGGGTACTATATATATATCTCAAAAGTGGAGGGGACATGGAAAAGGGCAAAACCAAATTGGAGACAGAGGATGGAACGGAAAAGGTTTTGAATGCTTGGGGTCTGAACTTGCAGAGGGTGTTAATGGGATAGAGAGAATTGGAACAAAGTAGTTTATAGTGGGCAACATGCTGTCCTTGGGCTGAAACAGGACCTATGAGGTTGTCAGGGGAAACCACAGAAAAGTTTGTGGAGCCTGGTTGTAGACAGGAGGTTGTAATTTAAATGACAGCTAGAGAGTGGATGTAAGCAAATAAGGCCATTATTTCCTCTGTTCTTGGCACTAACACAAGAAACAGCAAATAGTTTTATTCATCTATCTATCTGTCTATAACTCTAATGACTGCTCCCTCAGGGAACTCCTATCAGGGTGATGGGGCCACTGCAGAAGAGTTTCCACTTATCCCTGTTCTTACATGCCTCCATTGCATGCATTATTCCACACATTCTTCCACTATTTCCCTCCCTTCAGTATTCTTTCGCTCTGTTTTTCCATATCACAGGTGGTCTTCCTCTCACATCAACCCCTTTAACTGTACTATCATACACTCTCCTTGTAAATTACCAGTCTTGCATTCTTTCCACATGCCCAAACCACCCCAAAGTACTTTGTTTCGCCCATTCCCTGCCATACCACATCTCTCATACACCCCTTCATTTCTTTCTTCATTCCATCCAATCATATCACATGTTACTTTCAAATAGCTTATTTCCACAACCTGGATTCTTGACCTCTGTGATTCATTCTGCATCCATGATTCAGTTGCATAGGTCAGAGTCAGGCTATGCTGTCCGTTAATCCTCTCTTCACTTACATACTTACACCTCTACCCTTCGTTATTCTGTTAAGGAACCCAGTGACTCTTCTTCTCTCTACTGCTCTCTCCCTTATCTCTCCTTCCATATCATCAAACTTACCAAAGATTGTTCCTAAATACTTAAATCCTGTCACCTCTTTCACTCTTTCTCCCCCATACCCAAAACACAGTTTAGTACACTTTTTTCACTCTTTATGGTTTTGCAAAATCTATACTTTCACTCTGTTTCCTTTCAAACTCCATTCTTTATTCTACTTGTGTTTACCTTCAATTGCCTATGCTTACATACATCATAAAACACACTTACAACCTTCTGCAACTCCTCTTCACCTCAGCAAGCACCACAGTATCATCCACAAACATCATACCTCACTACCATACTCCATCTCTGCACCCCTTTTCCTTAGTTTTGCTCTCATCTCTCTTATCATTCCACCCATATATATAAAAAAGCCAAAGTTACATCACACAGCCCTGCCTTATACCCACATGTATACAATCCACTCTTATACATGCATTTGCTCCTTTATCAAAAGTTTTCACACCATCTAGCAATTATCCCCCTACCCCATATATCCTTAACACATCCCATAAAGCTTTCCACTCAACTCTGTGATACACTTTCTCCAGAATGAAATGTATATCTCTAGTATTTTTCTCTATTAAACAATCTTGTCTATTCCAGTACGACTTCATTACACATCTTTTCAGTAAAGTTGTACTTTAGCAATTTTCAGTAAGTCTTCATCCACCTTTCCACTGTCTTTTTACAATGTTTTTGCTGTTATTATTCTTTTCCATTTAGCTTTGCATATATTACACAGTTGAACCAGATTTTGAAAAAGTTGTGTTTATCTTTCTCCATATGCTTCTTAACTGCATTTTATGTTTACAAATATTTCTTCCATTTATTCTCTTTTTGATATTTTCATTGAAAAAAAAAATGTTTTACAAGTGAAAACATACATTTGATGTGCCCTTTCTCTTTTTAACCATTTCATATTAAATCTTCTATAGTATTATCTTCTTAACCTTAACTGCACCTTTCCTCTAATACTTTCCAGACTCTCAGTACCACATGGTCTAAAAAAAATTTAAAAACTACTATCTTCACTCTTTTGTCAGTTCTCGACATTAATCTTGCTGTACATTTATCTAATCTGCTAGTGCCTCTTTTCTATCACCCCCATAAATGTATCTATTTAAATGGCACCTCTTCCTCCAGCAGCCCCTTCTGAGCATAAATACTGGCACCTCAACATAGTTGACTGGAATAACTTACATAAATTCTTTTCTGACTTTCCTTGGGTAAACTACTGTTTCTTATGTGGTGATGCTTCTGTCTCTGCTAAATGCATAGCAGAGGTTATTCTTGCAGATATAGAAGCATTTATCCCCTCTTTCTCCAAATGACTTCTTCTTCCAGTCCATGGTTCAGCTGTTCCTGTTCTATGGCCATTAAGGCAATGGATCAGGCACATTGGGCCTAGAAAAACTCTCCTTTCTCCAGCCCCCATTCAGCTTTTGTCACTGCCCATAATTATTGCAAGAATATTATGTGTGAGGCAAAGTGTTCCTTTATTCAAATGAAATGTGATAACCTTTTCTCAATTTTCTGTTCTGATGGTACTTTAGTTGTCTCTCATGAAGAGAAAGCAACTCTCTTTGGTTCCCATTTCCTCTTTAACTCCATCTTGGATGACTGTAACATTCCTTCATCCCCTGATGCTCTCCTTACCAACCCTATGCCCCTCCCTGTAATCTCTTTTCAGACTCTTCAAAAAGTGCTTCTCTCTGGACACAAGCAAGGCTTGTGATCCTGATGGCATCCATCCTCATTACTGAAAGAGTGTGCCTCTGAGCTTGCACCTCCGCTTGCTTGTCTGTTCTGTTTCTGTTTAAAAACCAAAACTTTTCCTTCCTCTTGGAAGCATGCATTGATACATCTCATCTAAGAAGGGTGACTGTTCTGACCCCTCCAACTATTGTCTTGTTGCTTTGAAATCAACCACTGACAAAGTATTTGAATCCTCCCTCAGCTTCCATATCCTTATACACCATGAATCTCACAGTGTTCTCTCTGATTACCAGTATGGCTTCCGTAAGGCAAGATCCACTGGTGATATTTTTTTTATGTCTTACTAATGTCTGGTCATTACCCCTGAAAGATTTTGGTGAGTTTTATGTAGTTGCCCTTGACATATCCAAAGCTTTTGACATGGTATGGCATCAGGGTCTCATCTTTCAACTCCCCTCTTTTGATTTCCATCCCTTACTTTGCTCCTTCATATCTAGCTTTCCTCTCTAGCTGATCTATCTCTGTGGTTGTTGAGGGTTCAGCCTCCCCCCATTTCACCATCAACAGTGGTGTCTCTCAGGGTTGTCCTGTCCCCTACACTTTTTGTCCTTTTTTCAACAATTTCATCTATACAAATAACCAAATGCACTCATACACTGATGACTCAACACTGCATTCATCCACATCCTTCAATTCTATTCCTTCTACTCTCACTCGATCTGTATATCAACACAGCTTCCTCAGTAAACTCAGACTTGATCAGGATATCTTAGTGGAATAGATGAAATCTAGTTAAATTTAATGCCTCCAAGACTGTTTCTACCCATCTCTATCGAAAACTTCTCACAACTCATCTCTCCTTTGACGGTTCTGTAATTCCATCTCCTGAGTTGATGAACATACTCGGTATTACTGTAATATCCACTCTTTCTTGGAAACCCCATATTACAGAAATAGCTAAGTCTACCTCTAAAATCTGGGAGTCTGATTAGATGTCAAATTTCTTTTCTTCTGAAAAGTTGCTCCATTTATACAAAGAATTGATTCATCCTTATATAGAGTACTACTCTCACATTTGGGATGGTTCTAGCTCTGCATCCTTACTTGACAGAGTTGAGTTTAAAGCTGTCTGACACATAAACTCTCCTAGGCTAACTTCAAAAGTTGACCCTCTTGCCCTACGCCACAATGTTGTTCACTTTCCCTCTTCTTTAAGTATACTTTGGTTTTTACTCCCGAGAGCTAGTTGCTTGTGTGCCTCCACCACTAGCTAGACCATGTGATACTCAGCAAGCTGCTGCACCACATGATTACTGTGAGGCTGTTGGCAAGTCAAGGATGGGCTGTTTTGATAATTGTTTCTTTCTCTACACCTCAAAGTTTTGGAATTCTCTACCTTCTCATGTCTATCCCAATAACTATGACCTAGCACATTCTAAAAGCCAGGTTTTTCACTTCCTCTAAAGTTTGCAAACGCTCTCCCTTGTCTTTTGTATTTCCCTTTCATAATCTTCTCTACATCTCAATTAAGACTTGGTTTTGATGTGGACTTATGTCCGTGACTGGAGCCTCTAATGTAAAAGAAGAAAAAATATATACATGCATGTATTATGAAGCATGAAGAAAGTTTTATTACTACACAAAATAGTATTTAGTTTTATAGTCCATCAGACACTCCCTTATCATTTCTCCATCATATACTTTATCAGTCTAAATCACCAGTATCACCAGCATACTCTTCAATTTGTGCTTTCATATGCTATACCACGTTTCATACACCACAGTCAACTTATTGTTCAGAGCTTTTGTGTAATCTTCTTGCACTGATTAGTTGTATTTGTCTACACAGTGTTACTGCCAAACCATCACACACAGTACAACACCTTTCTTAGCTCTGCCATTTTCCCCATCATCAATACCCAACCAAAGTACTCATTTAGTATTTTTCCTCATTTTTTTTCTTCACTTATTCTTGCTGAGATTTGTTTCTCCTGCATTTCTTTTACCAAATATTTCCCTAAAATCCACCCATCTTAACTCCATTCTTTTTCAAAATACAGTGTGCTGATATTAATTTTGCATTCAGTATTTATGTACAGTATGGGAATGGAGCAAACCTTCTAAGATATATTGCACCATCAAATCTTTTACCAAGCACAAATTCTACACCTCTTTCACCGTATCAATTTACTAGTTGTTAACCATATGCACTTAGAAAGGCAATATGAAAACTCACTTATCATAATGCAATTTTTTGCTTGATTGTCTCAACCTTAATGGTCTTGGAGCATCTCATTAAGTTATTAATCTGATAGTCATCACATATATGTAAGCATGAATATATGCTGTTACATATGCATTGATTTTACAATATTTTTTTGCTAAAGCATTTTTTTTATGTTCATGTCTTAATAGAACAGTGGGACAAACATATGATCAATTCTATATTCATTGTAGTTTTTCACTGGTTAGCATAATGATAATTATAAGGGCAGACCCTTACCCTTTAATAACAGATAACCTTCTGCCACAGTTCCATATGATTTAAGGTCCAAATGACAGGATTATTTCATATCAATAACTATCATCACCTGGGAAATAATTTTGTAACCCTCTCAGTACCTTAATCATTGCATGAAGATCCTGTAATTTGGGTCTTCAGTAAGCTTCTCTTGCTAAAACGTCCCAATTAACTGCAGAGAATTGTTACTGCAAACAATATTGATCCATGTATTGCAGAATATTTCACATTTATTTAGAAAAAAATCCTGTACACCATAACCATATCTAATGTAGATGGTACCCTTCTGTATGGAAGGTTAAGCATTGCTCAGGGTCTCTTTAGTGATTAGCCCTGTTCACACATAGTGAATAAAGCTTACAGTGAATAAGGCTGCATACAGAATGGGACCCATATCTCTGGATTGAAAATGCAAAGCTATGACATCTTTTTAAATTAAGCAGAAGGACATTTTATTAAGAGAAGTTTAATTGTCTCAATATTGTGGTAATATTAACCATGTATCCAACCCTCTCCTCTGTTGATGAAGTAGTAACCAGTGACTATAATGTTATCTCTACATATTCCATGCAGCGTGACCGTCGAGTAAGTAGTCCGGACTTCCGCCACACCAAGGTGCTTATCATCCTGCCCTACTCTGCCCACACCTCTTTACCAGTTCTCATGCCCATCTCTTTTGACTATTATAGGGGCAGCCTTGATATTGCTGATTAGTGTTTTATAACATTACTTTAGGTATCAGACTGGTTAGTCATGAATAACCCATGGAAACACTACCTTGGAAGAAGTGAAAGCTTGCTCTGTCTTCCAGTTATGGTTCTATAATGTATCTTGTTCATAATGCAACACCAACAATAGGCTACTACATAATTATTAAGCTCCATACTGTCTTTTATATGTGACAGTATTCTCATTTCTCTACTCTTTATTGTATCTTTTTCCATGTATTTCATATTCAACAAATCACAACTTGAAGGTAAGGTACCTAAATAATGGAGACTGGCAAATGTTACCCCTACATATAAGAGAAGGGATACAATATGTGCCTTAGATTACTGCCTAGTCAGCCTGACATCAGTTTTAGGGTAAAATTGATGGAAAAAAGGTCAAAAAATTTATAACATCCCACATCTGTTATCCTATCATCAAACACATTCAACAAACCTTCAAAATACTCAATCTGTCTCCTCTTCACCTCATCTCTGCCTGTTACCACTTCCCCATTTACCCCTTCACTAATGTTCCCACTTGTTCTCTTGATTTTCTTGCACTACTAATCTCCTTCTAGAACATTTTCTTATTCTCGTTGAAGTTTGCTGCTTGTCACTCACCCCAACTTTCATCTGCCCTCTTTTTCAGCTCCTGCACCATCTTGACTTCCTATTGCTTTCTCTCATACATCTTCCAGTCACTGGCACTTCCATGTAAGGAATGCCCATATACCCCTCTTTTTCATTTCACTAATAACTTAACTTCATCATCCTACAATCCCACCACTCACTACCCTTTCTCATATGCACACTTCCCACCTTCTGCATGCCACTCACTTGCACATGTCAGCATTGCATCCCTAAATACCTCCCCTAGCTTCACTTACTTTCACCTTTCACCATTCTACACTCAATCTCTACCATTTTCATTCACTTCACAGAATACCCCATGCCCCTCAGATTTTACCCTCAGGTGGCATATTACTTATTTTTGCATTTAAGTCACCCATCACTGAAATATATACCTTCTCATGTCTTTCCCAAAAACTATGACCTGGCTCATTTCAAAAGTCAGGTCTTTCACTTTCTCAAAAATTTGTAAATACTTTCCCTGTCTTGTCTTTTTTTTTCTGTTTCTTAATTCTCTCTATATTTGATTAGGGCCTAGTCTTGATCTGGACTTTTGTCTGTCACTAGAGCCTTAAACATAAAAAATGTATATATGCAGCAAACCCTCGATTTAATGGACTAATACGGGGGAGAGGGTGTCTGTTAATGCTAAAAGTCCATTAAATCAGATGTAACTCATGAGTCATTTTTTAATACAATTTACAATATACAGTAATACAATATACAGTTCATACGCTTTCTTTTAACTCCTCTGTCACTTGATGCCATTTTGAATTGTAAGGATTGCAAAATTATGTAATAAATAAAATCACAATTCTCTGTATACAATCTGACTGTATGATAGCTTGAGACAGACTGACACCAAAAACAAAGCGTGTATACCCCATGCTACCAAAAAGAAGTACGATATGAAATGCGCATGGTGCGGCTTTTGAGATTTTTTTTAATCTTTTTAATTTTCTGAATTATCATTAATTTATGTATTATCATTTGCCCAGTCCATTAAATCCAAAATCCATTATATCAGGGTTCGTTGAATTGAGGGTTTACTGTATATATATATGTTACCGAACTCCACATGCTTGAAGTTACCTTTGGTGAGGCTACATTACTGGGAGGACAGTCTCATCAAAGAAAGTCTTCCTCCAAAGGCATCAGTCATTTACCTGCATCTGTAAGGAGTACAGCCTCAGGCTGCAAGAACCTCTGGAAAGGAGGTCTGGGGTAACACCAGGATCCTTTCACAAAAAGGGGTCCCAGGGCAATTATTATAACAATAATCATATTAATGAAATGAAAATGATAATAATAATAATAATAGTAATAATAATAATAATAATAATAATAATAATAGTAATAATGAAATGAAAATAATAATAATAAAATAATAACAATAATAATGATAATGATAATAAAAATAATAATAATAATAATAATAATAATAATAATAATAATAATAATAATAATGATAATAATAATGTTCAAGTGTAGGAAGTAAGAAGAGAGGAGAGTGAATGGTTCCAAATGAAGGTTGGTCTACAGCAAGGGTGTGTGATGTTACCATGGTTGTTAAATTAAACAACCATGGTTACCCCAGGGTGGTAAGGGATGTGAATGCAGGTCTTGAAGAGAGGGGTAAGTATCCAGTCTGTAGGGGAGGAGAGGGCCTGAGAAGTGAGTTGTTGTTTGCTGACAATACATCACAAGAGGCAGATATGAGTAAGAAACTGCAAGAGTTGATGGCAGATATAAGTAAGAAACTGCAGAAGTTGATGACTGAGTCTGGAAGGGTGTATGAAACAGGGCATGTGAAGCGTCTGGGGTAAACCATGGAAAGGTCTGTGGAACCTGGTTGTGAATAGGGGTCTGTGCATGACAGCTAGAAATTGGATGTGAGCAGGTGCGGCCTTTCTTCATCTGTTCCTGGCACTACCTTGCTAACACAGGAAATGGTGATCAGGTTTAAGAATTAAGTAATAATTGTATTACTACTATGAGTAATAATGATAATAATGATATTTATATATTCTCTTTCAATGCAAGTTTGCCATTTCCTGCATCAGAAAAGTAGCGTCGGAACAGACAAAGAAATGGCATCATTTGTTAACATTTATTCTTTAGCATTCATGTATAATGTGCCAAAACCAGGCAACAGAGACCTTTCTGTGGTTCCCCTGACTCCTTCATAAGCCTAAGTCTAGTTCATTGACAGTACATTGTCCTCTGTATATCACACTGATCCAATTTGTTCAGTCCATTGCACACCTCACACCCTCCTACATGTTTGGGCCCCAAACCTTCAAAGCATTATTCACTCCATCCTTCCTCCTCTTTGGTTACCCCTTTTTCCTTGTTCCCTCCACATCCAACATTATTCCCTCTTGGTCATCTTTTCCTTACCCATCCTCTCCATATGTACAAATCATTTCAGCACACCCTCTTCAGCTCTTTTATAAACATACACTTCTTATCACCACACTTGTCTCTTACCCTACTTTTTCTTATTCAATCAACCCCCCCTCACATTTTATATAGTCCTCAAACATTTCATTTCCAACACGTTCACACTGTTCTTTACAATTTTTGTCTCAGGCTCCTACTTCGTATTTATACAGTAATGACAGGACTGATATACCATCCATCACCCAATTCAGCCTCTAAAGATAGTGACCTCGCTTTCCACACATTTCTCAGTGCACCAAAAACTTTGCCCACTCACCTACTGTATGGCTCACTTCAGCTCCTAAGATTCCATTCACTACCACATCCACTCCCAGGTATCTAAAACACTCCACTTCCTCCAAGTCCTCTCTATTCAATCTCACACTCCAAATACCCTGTCTCTTTTCACTGTTAAGCCCAATAATCTTGATTTCATACACATTTACTCTTAAACTTTCTCCTTTCACACATTCTTTCAAACTTAGACATCAGCTTCTGCAGTTTCTCACTCAAATCTAACACCAGCACCATGTCATCAGAAAACAAATGACTTACCCACTAAGTGCCTAACTCCTAACAGGCAGCACACTTAATCCTCTATCTAAGACCCTTGCATTTGCCTCCCTCACCATCCCATCCATAAACAGCCAAGTTGACATCACACAACCCTGCCATAAACCCACCTTCACCTGAAATTACCTTCCTCTCTATCTGCTCACACACACCCCTTACCCTCTTAATGAAAATTCCTCTTCACCTATATATATATATATATATATATATATATATATATATATATATATATATATATATATATATATTATTTTTTATTATTTTTTTTATTATACTTGATCGCTGTTTCCCGCGTCAGCGAGGTAGCGCCAGGAAACAGACGAAG
>JAYMFT010069874.1:0-14619 GCA_038088735.1 Panulirus argus
CGCCTTCTACGACACGCAGGGAATACGGGGGAAGTATTCTTACACCCCTATATATATATATATATATATATATATACACCTGTAATTCATATGGCCAGATCCTGATTTGTAGGGTGAGCGAATTAAGGAAATCAGGAAAGAATTCTGTATAGGAAATTCTTCTAAAAATGAAACTGTGAAAAAATAGAGAAAAATGCCGTATCATGTAAAAATTGTGAATGAAAAGTTTATGCCTCTTGTCCATCACCGTCAGAAGGCATCGCACATATGCAAAATTTTACATTCGACAACAAAAGCAACATTTCTATGTAAGTAAATGTGTTAGTGTTGCACTAACAGGCACTCTGGACTTTCTTAGTAAACTTGTGTCTTTCGTCACATCACGGCCTAAACTATCTTTCTCTCTGGCTGTGATAGACTTCTGGCCATAACAATGAGATTGAGATAACCTGATTTTCTGGTGGTGTGTGTCTGGTTTTCTGATGTGCGGCAACAACAGCCCCGAGGGTGAGGCATTTTATGATGGGTCAGTACGGGCTTGGCTACATATCCAGTAAGCTTACAATGAGGATACGTTACAGAGGGTATATACCCAGTGTATAGAGTTCTGGGTCTAAGCTATACACTTAGTTTATTTGGGAATGAAGCTAGGTACTACATCTATCAAATTTGGTCGTGATTCTAGGCCACATACTACCTCGTTTATTCTTCTGGGGCTAAGCTATACACCTGGTCCATATAACCAGTTGTAAGACTAGAAGATAAACCAAAGGAGCTAGGATATACACCTAGTTCATATGGGAGTAAAGCTAGGATGTATACTAATGGAGACAGCCTATACAACTAGTCCATATGATAGTGGTGCTAAGAATAATACAAACATTCTAGCCTATACACCTAGTCCATACTGTAGAAGGGCTAGGATGTATTGTAATGGGTCACATACCTAGTTAATTTTTTGGTTCCTAGGATATACACCTGGTCGATGTGGTAGTAGAGATCGAAGGAGCTTTGTTATACACCTAGTCTGTATGGTATAGGGCTGGGATGTACAACAACAGGCTTGGCTATAGACTTAATTCATATGGTAGTGGGGCTAAGATGTATACCAGATCTGTAAGGTAATGGTGTGAGTCTCTCTCAAGAACTACTCGCGACTATACACCTAGTTTATATGATAGTGGCGCTTGACTATATACCTAGTGTATTTAGTAGTGGGGTTAGTTTACATATCTGGTATACATGGCATTGGTGCTGGGCTATATACCGTCTCTATATGGTAGTAGAGCTAGGCTACATACCAGGCTATGTAGCAGCATATTTACTGTAGTGGGGCTTGGCTAACTGTAAGGCCATTAAGTTTGTTTATATTTCATAAAAACAGGCTAAATAACTAATCCATATGAGAGTGGTGCTATATACCTATGGCAATACATAGAGTCTACATGATAATGGTGCTCTGTACCAAGTCTATGTTGTAGTTTGATGTACTATACTGTGAACGTATGCACTTGCATATATTGTATGAAGGTGCTAGTCGCACGATAATTGTGTATATGAAGGTAACACGTTAATGTATCTTAATACTATAATATCTTGGTATTATGGTAATGTGAAAGAACAAAGCTTTGTTCATTATCATGTCAATTACCTATCAGACTCAACCTAGCTTATCAACATGAAGCAGTTCTAAATCAGTCTCACACACCTGAAAGCTAACCAGAACCAGAACACACCACCAAACACCAACTGAATCATGTTCAATATCGTCAACGTGTCGACCAGCTATGCTATCGTAAACCGTGAGGTAAAGGATACGAGTCCATCTGAATGGCTCAGCCTAGCATATCAATACAGAAGTTGTCACCCGAAAATAACTCCAAAAAAGAGCAAGACAAGCATAATCCCTAAAACTTGAATAATTAATCATATCTTCAGCAACAACAGAAAAATTATCGATGACAAAAAATAAAAAAAAGGCAACTGACTACATGAAACCTTATGGAACTTTTTTCACCTGAAGTGAATGATTAGATCAAAAAGTAATCACTACCACACAGAGTAAATCATAAACATAGGAACAAATGACAACCAAAGGCGTTGTGTACTTGTACTGGAAAGCACACTATACACGAGTGAATCACTCACTAAATAGACCATCATAGAATAAGTCACCCTGATTTACCAAAATAAACGTTAAAATCAAAATATTCCAATAATATAATAGAGGGACAACTCAATAGTATGAATGAAATGACAAGGTATTACATGGTATTGATATGACAAGATACTATGTGGTATTTTTTACATACACTGAATGGCGGCCGTTCAAAAATGGCTCTCCAGACAACAGGGTCATCGTGTGGCTTATATTTAAGTAACCCCGTTTCAAGTCCCTTGTATTCAAATCAGACTCTTCATATCCCTCAGAATTCACAACACGGCCGACCTGCGCTCTTGAGAGAAACCTACCAACCCTTCCCGTAACTTCAAAGGCGAGAAGAGATGAAAGTCCAATGGCAGTGGCGGTTGCAACATTTCAAGGGAGACAGAGCCCTAATGTCAGCAGCGCTATGGCTGAACAGTTTCAGGCTGAGGGCATAATGTGCTCCACTCTGGAGGAATTGTAAAGGTGTAGTGGATTCCTTAATATGCAGTATATACAAGTATGGTCACGGTGTTGATAAGGATGGTAGTCCATCCCGCTAGTATGAACAGTAATTAAGTGACAGTAAACCTTAGGGTGGTGTTGTGACACTACGTGTTAGCTCTAGTCCAAATGCATAATATAAACCTTTAATGGCATGCAGGAATATTCTATGAATCATGTTTAGTCGAGCTTGTCAATTATATTATCTATACCAGGCCTTGGTCGCCTGCTAAGCAACTTAACATAGGCTTCAGCCTGCCCGCGGCTATGTCAACAACGTGTACAGCTGATCTGCCCACGCGACGGCTCATATCCCTGACCTATACATATACAGCCTCTGCTGTACAGATCATCAGCAGTTTGCACTGTCGTACGCGCTCGGACGGCTGGTCCACGCCAGAGATACTAAGTCGCGCAGAGAAACGAATGTTGGGTGGAAAAAATATATCAAGTCAACCATATAATGTAAAAGCTTCTTTGAGCAACTATTTTGGGTGCTACTATAGTATGCGGTCTACCACGGTATGAATTCTACCGTAACCTCACCTCACCTCTCGTGCCGCCCACCTGCGGTCTACTATAAGTGAACTGTAGCGTTAGGTTAGGTTAGTGTTTATTCTTATCTTCCTGCTATTTAAATATATAAATATTTTGTAAATATGGTAGATTGTTAGATAACCCTGGCAGACCGAATACTATAGTAGTAAATGAGGTAGACTGCATGCTATAGTGTCTGATACCGTGGTAGACCGCATAATATAGTAGCACCCTATTTGTTTGAGCCCATTGACAATAAAGCATAATCACGCTGGTTTTCTCAGGCATGGTAAAAAAAAAGTCAAAGATACAATGAGATGCAACAGTTAGTTCTCTCATAGGATTTAGCCTTCCTCTGAAATTGCGCCTTCATTAAAGTCAACATCATTTACGTGCGATGGCAAAACTGATAGGTGGAAATGCAAGATGAACAAATGTGTGTTCATAGCGCATAGTCAGAGCTAAATGCTAAACGCTAAATGCTGATGCTTATAATACAGCTGGGGTTTTACAATAATGGCCGCTCGTATATCAATTAGCCGTTTCGTCTGCTGGGTAGTGTTAATGCGTTCTAGAATGAAGACAACTAAATACAAATAGATGATCACATTCAATTTCAGCCAGAGATTTGTTATTTGACTTGCATTCGCTACACCTCGTACTGACTCACTAACGAATCTGAGGAGCCGAAGAACCCTATAAAGTGGGATGATTACCTAACTGGTTAGTTGACTGGATGGCTCGCTAGGTGATGAGTGGGTAGTTGGTCGGCTGCTAGTTGACTGGTTAGTTGACCTTTGAAGGGACTTGCAGAATGGCTTGCTTGCTAGACTAGAGGCTGGTTCTCTTGGCTTGCTGACTTCAGCTTGGCTTGTTGTTTGGCTGGCGAAACGACAATTAAGGATCTTCCTGGTATCTTCAGAACGTCACCGAACCAACTCAAGTCTCAAAGGAGTTCTTTGCTACCTGTTCGCTTCACACTTCCATATGGGGAAAGGTTACCTGTGTTTCATCTTCCTTGTACTTCAAAGTGGATACTACTGCAGAACTCTTTCACATTTACAGTACAAGTGAAAAAAAAGTCTTATCTCTCAAAAATATCTGCTACGCTTCCATTTTCTGAGAGTTGCAGGACTTTCTCTACACTTCCATTTTCTAACAGGGTCCAGGCTTTTCTCTGAGACCTTCAGTTAACAGCATCTCATCTTTTTCACATGCTCACATTACAAATGGGAAAATAAATTATTTCAAAAGTTCTTTATAACTTTTCAACAATATCCAAATAGAGCAATGAGGTAGTTGTTCATCGTCCTGACGCCCACAGAACACTAAGCTGCCTAACACGGCCAGTCCCCTGCGCTGGTGGGAGGTTAACCACTGAAATATTCACGTGACGTCACAGCCTACGTCACTTCCGCTCCAAGATGGCGGCCGCAGGTAGACTTCTCTGACATTTATAAAACCACGCCGATCCGAGGTGGGCAAGATGGGGGTATACCATAAGGATCATTAGCCGAGATAAAAGTTATCGCACTCGTAGACCGTAAAGATTCCAGTTGAATAGTTTTGTCTTCCACCCAACACGAGGTTTCCGAGAGAGCGTGACATTTGGTCTCGACAGATTTCAGTGAATATTTTAGACGCAGGGCCTGCTAGCTGGGCGCTGGGGCGGGGCGGTCAGAGCCTCGTTAGCTCCAACACTAACCTCCACATCTGCCTCCGCTACTGGGGTTAGACTCCCGGCTTCACCTGCTTTGACTTAGGTGGTTGCAAGGAGGGTGGAAGAGAAGATAATGAAGCAGAGAGGAGGAGGAAGGGAGGAGGCAACAAAGATATCATATTCGGAGGGAATAACGTGCCATTCTGGAGCTACAAACATGTGAGGCTTTACGCTCTGTTGGGTAGTTGGGAGTATGGCCGAGTGTTGAGGTCCGGCAGCATACACCCACCTGCCCTGATGCTGACATTTAAACTGATGCTGTGCTAAGCTACCTCCTGGCTACCGAGATGTAAGGGTGATGTAATAGCAGTTCACTACCTGCTGGGGACCGCGATATTACCGTAATGCAAGCAACACTGAATTACGCTACTGCGTATCAAGATATCAGATGATACAGTAGTCCGGTTGATAAATTACCTCAAATAAAAGAAAACGAAAACACATAATAATGATAAAATTCTGAAGAAGAATATTCTAAACGCAGATTTTTCTTATGTAAATGTCATCACAATGAGAATGATACATTTGGTATTATATATATGGATGGAACTTTCAGTATGTGATAAAAAATATATACCACTGAATCCATCATTCCAACTTCAAAACTGAAATGCCCTTAATAATGTCAGTCATTTTCCTATTAATTGTGGTAGAGAATTCTGGAATTCAGGATCAAGATGTGTATGTGTGTGTGTGTGTGTGTGTGTGTGTGTGTGTGTTACTGGGAAAGAGTTTACGCTCGTATACCACTCCATGCTTATGGCTATCCATTGTAGTCGATGACGACGTTGTTCCCAAGGAAATGAGATGAGGCCGGCGACACTTCATATGACTGTGGAGAGCGATGCGGGAGCCACAGATCCTGCGGTAGCTGCGGTGTGCGGGCCAGGAGCGGCGCGACTACCGCAGCACACTGGGGTCTTCGTGTTGGCCTGGCAGTTTTGGTGATATGAACTGGGATATGCTGAACTTTGGCGCGGGTGGAACGCCAGACGGGTCCTTCACTGGCCAGCTTTTCCAAGGCAGTATATTAACTGCTTCAGAAGGTATTTTGAGTGATCTTTCCACTTTTCCCGCTGAGCGGACCGTTCGCTCTTATAGAGATGGCCTTTCAAGATCTGGGGGCGGGGCAGGAGTTGCACAGACATATGGGAGACATGCCCGAGCCAGTGGAGCTGGCGCCCTGTGAGCTGTATATACATACATACATACATACACACACACACACACACACACACACACACACACACACATCAGCCTAAGTCAGGTGCCCATTAATCGACTAGACCAGGGGAGAATGAACACCTGGGTTGAGTGTGGGCTGATTGGCGCGCCCGGAATTCGAAACATGCAGGCTTGTACTGGCTCATGGTCAGTAAAGCTAACCACTATACGTGAAAATCCGAAATCTGACTTTTCTTTTTGTTTTGGTGTCATCAAACACGAAATTATTCCAAGTATTAACATACTTTCAGTCGTACTAGGATCTTTTTTTTTTTTAACCTGAATATGAGACTTTTTGCAACGATATCGCGCTAGGTGTTAGGATATCGTGTTCCGGCTAGGATATTGCAGTTCTTCTTTAAAATATCACCTTACCAGCGGCAGTGCATCCAACTTTTTGTGTTAAAATAAGAAAATCGTACTCAAACCTACGATACTGTTTTTCTAAATTTAGGATACCATACACACTAATGGTAAAATACTGTATTTTTCGTGTCAAAGACAGAATGTTGAAATTACTGATACTAGAAAAGCGAATTTTTTGCTTTAGCTAGAACATCATACTTTTTAGCTCTAGAGTATCGTACATTTCTGTTAAAATACGCACTGAAATAAGTTTACACAACGGGTGTGTAACTTAATGTAATGGAACGGAGTATACAAACACGATATTTAGTATGAGATAAAGGTGGAGTTTAATTTTCTTATTGGTGGGGTTTAATACGAGTAATACGGTAGCAACAGGGTTGGTTAGTTGTTTCAGCTTTATTCCTATCAACTACCAGGGTCATTAAAGGCCGTCAAGATATAATCACCAAGATGATAATCTTGAACATCTTGAGGTGTTTTGTTTAATATGATAATTTCTAGAGCCATATATGCACTCTTAGTACGGTCCTTGCAAATGGGATGCTTGGCCGATCAACTGCCAGGGTCATTAAGAACGCCAGCGTCAAGCTACATCCACCAACCGAAAAGTATTTAACACCTTCTTCAAGTGTTAAGGATAATTTGTTAGACCACTTACACCATTTGTAAGGCCTAGTGCGAGAGGGGGGCCATTTCTCCTTGTATATGTGATTAGTGACTCAGTTTCCAAAGCTAACCGTACCGCATGGGCAAAACTGCACGCGCGGTATTGTAAAAGGCTCACCAGAGTGAACGTAAGAGTAAATGACGAGATAACAAAGTTCCGTAATTGAAAATGTTTGGAGGGAGAAACAAGTGAGATTTGTGCGTCCAAAGAACGTAGCTGGGGGAAGGGGGACGATGAAAAAGAGGTCTTAAACCCTCCTCCTCAAATCCACTCCCACAACACAAATACTGTTGTATTCAAACTTTCGTACAAGACTTGACACCTTGTTCCAAGAGAATCGTTAATTAAATGGAGAACGATTTCTTTTAACCAACATCATTTAAGGAGGCATACCAGCTATCCAGCCGCGGACGACCAATCAGGAAGCCGAACGAGCGAACCATCTCAATCTCAACCAACTGGAACGCTTCGCGAGCCAATCATAATATGGGGCTCCAGCCACTGGCGTCCCACAAGGTAAAGAGAGACGGAGGGGAGTGCGCCACCAGGTAAGGCGGTCGTGAATAAACAATATCTCTATTAGAGGGACGTAAAGCTGATGATTCCTTTCCTCTGCCGTGGTCTCTGGATCGGTATCTCATTGTCTGCGGTTCAGTCTCTGCCACACGAGAGCGCGCGTCCTCGCCCTCGTACCTTCGTCTGCTTTGGTCTCTGGGTCAGTCCCTGTTTTGTTTAATGCGTGGTCTTCATGATATTCTCTGTGCAAGAAGACTCAAGTCCACTGTGGTCTATTGAAAGGATGGTTTTCTTTGCTAGATAACGCGTAGTTGCTATCTGGGAATGGTGTCGATGTGGTGTCTGTTATTCTAGATGACGTGTGGTTTCCGTCTGAAGTTTCAGCTCACTGTAGAATGTTGTCATTTGTTTTTTGGTATGTGCTTGGTCTGGCACTAACTTGGTGGAGGGGGGAGGATACTTATAAATACTTACGACGAAATTTTGCCAAAAGGATAACTAGCGCGTGTTCTCGAGTGTTATGTGTGAAGAGATACAGTAAATTTGTGGACTGAAAACCAGCAATCCAAATGTGGGTCAGGCAAAAACAAAAGACGGCTGCCTGGGTTAAAGAAGTGAAGCATGACAATCAGTGAAATGCTGGCTGTGCGCTGCCGTTACTAACCCTCCCGATACCCAGGCGGGTAGTACCGGAGAGAGAGAGAGAGAGAGAGAGAGAGATTCCCCAGTCATCAGTGAGGACAGTCACCATCAGTAAGACCTACCAAGCACTCAGCAGAACCACAAGCACCTTCCTACCAAGCAGTCGACCACAAGCACTCAAGCACTACCAATGTCAGAAGTGTACCATAGCAATATCCACTGGAAATGCCTCTTTACTCTCCCAAATTACTTCCATAAACTTTATAGGATTATTCATTACCCCTAATTACTTATCGATAATTACATTTTGGGTGGAACATTAGAACCACTTCAACACCTTTATTACGAATGAAATATATCTAATCATTCGTAGTAAAGAAGGTGTTGAAGTGGTTCTACTGTTCCACCCAAAATACAATTACCGAAAAGTAATTAGGGGTAATTGCTTATTCTGAATCTGAGACACAGCTATATATTAATACAGCCAATATTCTTTTCTAGATATTTATTAAAAAAATTTACTTTAATTCAATAAATAGAAATGTTAAACATCTAAATTAGCCGACTTTATGATTGTTGGAATTATTTTGCTGTACAGGACTACAATCTTGACGTAATATTTTCCGAGCTTGGTATTTATTAGGTTAAGCAAGTAATAACTACATCATATGTATCATGATGGGCTATATATATACTGAGTGTGTATGTTATCTCAGAATTATCTTTAACGTCCGGAGATTTTTTATTGGGGACTTTTATGTTGACGTAGAGGGCCTGAGTGACTCTGTAGCTGATACACAGCTAAAGTCCATCTACCAAATCAACCATTTAGATGCACTTAAGGGCCATAGACGTAATGCTATCTCGTATAGTTTTAGAACCAAACACCAGAAGAAGGTGTAAAACTTTTTTCGACTGGTGGTTTTAACTTAACGATGACGGCCGTAATGACCCTGACAGATGACAACCGTAAGGCACAAATAACCAACCAACACTGAGTGAAAGATTAACTGCCGATGATGGTAGACTGACACTGGAGGACGTGGGGTGAGCCCTGGGATCTTTGACACTCCTCCTTCCCTTCTGCTTTCCCCTCACTGTCTCTTCCTCACTACACTCCCAAGAACCTTCCAACTAACCCCTCCCTATGTTCTTTCTTCCACACTCCAGAACCTCAACCCTCCAGTTAACGTTCATGATGGGTACTCCAAGCTCTAGTATGTCCGGCCTCTTGGTTGAGCCATTCTTCAAGGGTTGTGATCGTGCCTCCTACCTCTTTCCCTAAACATCGAAGCTTTGGAACTCTCTACCTTCTCATGTCTTTCCCAATAACTATGACCTGGTTAATTTCAAAAAAAAGGTCTTTCACTTTCTCAAAAGTTCGTAAATTCTTTCCCTGTCTTTTCTTCTTCCGTTTCTTAATTCTCTCTATATCTCAATTAGGGCCCGGCCTTGATGTGGACTTTTGTCCATGACTGGAGCCTTCAACATAAAAAAAAAAAAGTATTTCTTCAACTCTTCAAGTAGGACGGCACGACCTATGGTCGTGATGCCCTGGCTTCTTATCTGAACGTAAACGATCAGGTCAAAGGTCAGGCCATCATACCGTCGTGCTCAGTAGAGTTATGGGGAAGCTTGGAGGGCAGTGAGTGTGTGCTCTGGGGGTTGTCCAGTCTGAACACCTCCTTACACGTCTTAAAATTACTCCCCCTCGAGCTTATAATTTTTTGGCCATTTACTCTCACCAAGTTAACCGCTTGTTACCATTCTCCCACGACTCTCACCACACCAACCTTTGTTTCTCTCCACCACCACTGTCACCACGCCAAACTTTACTACTGCACTCACCACCACTTATTGACCCCCTGCTCCTCTTTCCAGATCATTCACGAGTGTCTCTACTATCACAACCCCAGCTCTCCTATAACTCTCACACTCTACCTGTACATTCTCGTTTAATTATTTCATTATCTCCAATTATTTCTTTCACCCATTTATTATGTTTTTATTTTTCCGCTACTTTGTACTCCATTTTCCATATTTTACTTCATTCTTTCATTCGTTCACTTGCATCAAACTTTCTCTTTCTCAATCGAATGCCCTGAAACCATTCTCCTGTCTCTCTCTCTCTCTCTCTCTCTCACACACACACACACACACACACACACACACCTGGGATGTCCCCAGGTGCTGGGCCATAGCGCACCTATTTGTCATCTTCCGTTCCTAAACCCTTTCCCTCTCCCATCCCCCTATGATCCCACCACCCCCTACCCTCCAGGTCACCAGTCCCCGCCAGATCTCTGCCTGGAACGAAGCATTGGAATTCCAGCTCGGGAAGGGACGTCCGTTGATTCAGACGCCATATAGAATACAATCTGCTTTCCAGACTTCACGTCTCCATATATCTTTGTTGTTGTTGTTCGTACGAGAAGAGGAGGGCGTTGTCCGCTAGGAAGTGACTGCTATGGGGAGGTGCAGGTTATAAGGCGACCGAAGCCACCGGAGATGTGGCTGGGTTCTTCTGTTGACGGTCAGATGTTCGCTGCATGGAATAGTTTGGCTAGGGTTAGAATTCTAAATGATTTTACCCACTGAACAAGATAGTACGGCCACTTGAGCACGGCGGTATGACCCTTGAACACAACGGTACGAACCTAGAGCACGACGTTACGACCCTTGAGCACGACGGTACGACCCTTGTGCACGACGGTACGACCCTTGTGCACGGCAGATGATATAATGGCAATGGAATGAGTCAGTCGTAGCCAAGGGTCGTCACGGAGGACGAAGGCGGGGGGAAGAATGAAGGTGGTTGGCAATCCAGCTTTGTTTGGCTCAACTGCAAATGGATGATCAATTCATCCACTCCCATTTCCTTTTAAAGTATCACTGTTACTTTCAATCGCAGATGCCTTAAATAGGAAGTATCACACATCACACTACGTGGTACTCTAACGTCTTTTGCCTCTCTCTGTGTGTAAATAAATCTATATGTAAATACATAAATAAATATATAAATAAAGGTTTATTGGATATTAGCAGCCTTTTGTGTGTGTGTGTGTGTGTGTGTGTGTGTGTGTGTGTGTGTGTTCCCAGGAGAGAGTTTTACACCCATGTACCTGGACCCTCTCCGTATTACTGTGAATGTTAACAATATTCCTAGTAGCAATATATTGTGTAACTGTATGCCCAACAATGTAATGTTCCTCTGACCTCTCATACTGCTATCAGTGTTAACGAATTAACGACTGTACGCTACACTGTGTCCTGTTGCAAAAACACGCCTCAGTGTAAATAAAATTTGCGTGTGTAAACACGGTAATTCGAATGTTAACAAGATGTTCTGTATGTGTATGGCTTATTTCAAACTTGCTTTGCATTACACAGATATTGTTACCTATGTTCCTGTCATAAGCACGTACTATCCTGTAACTATATATCATGTGTATGATGTATCCTACACGGGCCCACCTGTCATCCTCCTACATCGATGTGTTGTAGCTACTGTACGTTAAATACTGGCCTCCACCTACCCCTAGATATGTGCCCTTCACCCATGCTCTCAATAAAATGCTCTGTGTACGTATTTCTAGACAATAAATATTTCAAAACCATAAACTCGTGTTGCACAGTCTCTTAACCTTGTATACATGCACCGTGTCTTTACTGCTGTGTGTGTAAACATAACCTACCCCACTCCAGTCTAAACCTGGTGCCCATTTATCGCCCAACCCCGAGAGCATGTTGAACAGCTGGTATTAGCCAATGGGCTGACTGAAGTGCCCAGGGTTCGAACCCATGTGGGCACAGACCCTGGGTGGGCCTGCGCCCGCGTGTGTGTGTGTGTGTGTGTGTGTGTGTGTGTGTGTGTGTGTGTGTGTGTGATGCACCCAAAGCAAATATAAAAATAAATTCTTTAAATAACTTGTCTTAAGATTACAGGAGTCTGGTGGGCGAGGTGTGGGCCAGCCTGGCCTACATACCAGTCCCGTCTCCCCTGGTATAAACAAGGCAGGAGGGGGATGGAAATGCCCAAAAAGGAACTAATATTTACCCGGAAGCTTCCCCTCTGCTTATGGCCCAGGCCAACATCCCGCCGCACCATTTATAAATACCAGCCCAAGAGGAGTCATGTATAGAGACCTCCACATCACGAACCGTCCGCATACCTGATTCCACAATCAGGACGGCGTCCGCAGCCAATAAAGGGGCTGTAACTGTATCATCAGTCATTTAAAGCGGTTATAACAAGGCCGTCGTCACACTATATTGCCAAGAGCAGGCTTCGTTCTGTTGGTTCCCTGGGCCACTGTACACACACACACACACACACACACACACACACAGAGGTCAGTCCAGTCGCTGGACACATGGGTTACGGAAGGCCATATTGAACTAGGCATGATAGCAAAAGTTCTAACCCTGAGGCCAACTTACCTGATGGGATGACGTATACAGAGTCATGAAGCTCTTCCGTCCCTCGTGGAGCTCATTGATTGGCCGCCACACAAGCCAACCTTCCCATTGGCTGCCTGTGACTTTTACACCCGTTTCAGCCTCCTGGTGGGGAACTATTGCATCACAGGATATACTATTGGGTCGCTTACGTAAGGACGCTGACGCTGTATCTGTTACCCGTTCACATGCGTCCTAAACAGGCCAGCGTGGAGAGGGTTCCACATCAAAAAATGTTGGTGATGAAATGTTTATTTCAATTACCCGCTGTCAGGTTTACCGGGAGATGCGGTGTGGCCGGCGGTGTGCGCCACACTTGGTTGCTTGGTCAAGGGAAATATTACTGATGTATCACACTGTTACCTGATACAACTACAACAACAACAACACACAGATACACCAGCCGTAGAAGTACCCAGCTAGGGATCGCTCATACCGTCTGCCCTGCCTTGACTAGCCAAGGAGCGCCCTTGCCATCGGCCCCGCCCAGTCTTGGGGGAGCCCCTATTGTCTGCCCTGTCCAGCAAAGGAGCGCCCCTACCGTGTGCTCTGCTCTGATAACTTTCTGCCACCTCTACCACGTGTCCTTCCTACCACAAAATATACACCCTCCAACTGCCACATGCTCCCCTTGACTAAGACCTGACTCTATATGTTCCAGGTCGTCGCTTGTCCTAAATGGCCGTCATCCCTCGGTCCGTCCCGTGAACCTCCCCATCACTCATGCAGCCACGTCTTCATCATCGTCTTCCCTTCCTCCTGGCTGTTTACCCTTGCTTGACTGCAGGAGCCGTCTGACGAGGGTGTAGCACTGCCTGCCCCAGACCCAGGGGTGGCGTCGTGGGCATGTGCACGACTGGGTGTTTACTGGCCCGTTACACAATTTACCTCACGTGGTCAGTGTTGATACTACCCTCCTCCAATCCGCCCGCTCCCACGGACCTGCTCACACTTGCCTTCACTCTACACCCACCTACACCTCTTACCTCCTCTTCATTTCCACCCACCTACACCTCTTTATCTCCCCTTCATTTTTCACCCAACTACATCTCTCACCTCCCCTTCATCTTCATCCACCTACACCTCTTTATCTCCACTTCATTTTCGCCCACCTACACCTCTTACCTCCCCTTCATTTTCACCCACCTTCACCTCTTATCTCCCATTCATTCTCACCCACCTACACCTCTCACCTCCCTTCATCTTCACCCACCGACACCTCTTACCTCCCCTTCATTTTCACTCACCTACACCTCTCACCTCCCCTTCATCTTCACCCAACTGCTCCTCTCACCTCCCCTTCATCTTCATCCACCTACACCTCTTACTTCCCCTTCATTTTCACTCACCTACACCTCTCACTTCCCCTTCATCCTCACTGACCTACACATCTCACCTCCCCTTCATCTTCACCCAACTGCACCTCTCACCTCCTCTTCATCTTCACCCAACTGCGCCTTTCACCTCCACTTCATTTTCACCCAACTGCACCTCTCACCTCAACTTCATCTTCATCCACCTACACCTCTCATCTCCCCTTCATTTTCACTCACATACACCTCTCACCTCCCCTTCACTTTCACTCACCTACACCTCACACCTCCCCTTCATCTTCACCCAACTGCACCTCTCACTTCCCCTTCATCTTCATCCACCTAAACCTCTCACCTCCCCTTCATCTTCACCCACCTACACCTCTTACCTCCCCTTCATTTTCACCAACCTACAACTCTTACCTCCACTTCATTTTCACCAACCTACACCTGCGTTATCATTTGACAGATGTACCGCCCCAGTCAAACTCCCCACCTGATACTGTCCTCGGAGCGGATCGCG